>CAJNSZ010000006.1:745287-1001882 GCA_905329745.1 Rotaria sp. Silwood2 | reverse complement strand
AGCTGGACAAAAAGATGTAGCAACACCCCAAGATGACCTTAAGCAAAAGAAGATTATGCTGAGCGTTTGGTGGGGAGTAAGAGGGATTATTCATTGGGAACTTCTTCCAACTAATTGTACTATCACTGCTGATCTCTATTGCCAGCCATTAGACCGGGTTGCGGGAAAACTTCAGGGGAAGCAGGATAGAATTTATTTTTTGCATGACAATGCCAGACCCCATATTGCAGAATCGACGCGTGAAAAATTATTGGAGCTCGGATGGGTTACGGTTCCACATCCATATTTATTCTCCAGACTTGGCTCCTACGGACTACCATTTGTTCCGTTCTCTTTCTAACCATTTGAAGGAGAAAAAGTTCAACGACGAAAACGACCGGGAAATGGACCTCCTCAAGGATCCGGGCCACTTGGCCGACACATCACTTGACCGACACCATTTCGCCGACAAATTGTTTGGCCGACATGTACACTTCGCCGACGACTCATTTGGCCGACAAATATTAGAAGTCAAAAAAATTAAAATTTTTCTCTCTCTCCCTCTCATTCACCTATAAATAGTGAATATTTTTCAAAATAAAATGAGACAGCGATTTTCTATCAGTTAGAACAAGTCTTCTGTTAATAAACTGTTACCCGCAAGATAAATTACAATTTAATCATGCATTCAAGACGAAACAGTGATAGCGCTTCTAATGGTTATGCTGAAGTGATTAAATCTACAAAAGGCAGATCCAAAATCAACATTGAAGGGTTTTTGTATAACAAAGACAAAAATCGCAACGATATGTATTATTGGGTTTGCGAACGCAAAACACAAAAGGAAACGAAATGTACTGCAAGGGCCACTACAGTTTATATTGGGGACCAGCATAAGATTCACAAATTTGATGCTAAGCAACACAATCATGCTCCAGAAGCAAGCCAACCTGAAGCTTTGAAAACTTGCAATCAAATGAAGGAACTGGCTCAAATTAGCAATGATCAACCTGCACAAATCATTAGTAATATTATTGCTACAACATCGCGTGAAATACAACCGTGTTTACCACGAAAAGATGCTTTAAGACAACAAATCAAAAGAGCAAAACGTATTTGTGACGAAGAAGTTGAACCAAAAACTCTGGGCGATTTTACATTACCAGATGCATACTCTATTACACTTAGTAGAATGGATTTTGCAAAAGATATTACCGATGGAACTGAAAGAATTTTGCTTTTCACAACAAGTGAAAACCTTAAATGGCTGCAAGAAGCGAAATTTTGGATTATGGATGGAACATTTAAAACTGTACCAACTTTGTTTCGGCGATTGTACAGTATTCACGCTCCTGCTGGCGGAAATGTTAACTTCCGAATTGTTCCATTTGTTTACGCATTAATGAGTAATAAAAGTAAAGAATTATATCAAAGATTATTTCAAGAACTCAATGAATTGGCAGACGAAAATGAATTGGAATTAAAACCAGACTTTGTATTAACTGATTTTGAAAAAGGTTCAATCAATGCAGTTAAATTCGAGTACCCAAGTGCTCAAAGCAAAGGCTGTCACTTTCATTTAGGCCAGTCGGTATACAGACAAGTTCAAGATGCAGGACTGACCACAAAAAAACGGAACTGACCAAAACTTTAGTCTTCTTATACGACATATTCCAGCTTTGGCTTTTTTAAGTCCTTTAGAAATTCCTGATGCTTTTGACGAACTCAAAGTTATATTACCATCTGATGCTGAACCAATTATTCAATGGTTTGAAAATAACTATGCACATAGAAGAATAAAAAGAATATTGAGAAATGGCAGAGTTCAAAGACACAATCCATTATATCCACCAGAAATGTGGTCTGTCTTTGATAACATAGAATTTGTATTTCGAAGAACTCAAAACAAAGTCGAAGCCTGGCATCGACGCTGGAAAACATTAATTGCTCGAGCTCACGTTGGCACTTTCACTATGATTAAACAAATTCAAAAAGAACAAAATGAAGTTGAAATGGAAATTGAGTAATCAATGCGTGGAGAACCAGCTCCAAAAAAACGCAAAGAAGATGAAAACAGAGAAGCCAGAATTCAAAATGTTATTGCTGATCGTGGTAATAGATCAACTGTCGATTTTCTTCGGGACATTGCTCATAATCTTTCATTGTAAATATTTATGACTTTTAATAAAAAGATTTTCTGACGCAATATTTTCAAGAATTTTTAATTTTTTTGACTTCAAATATTTGTCGGCCAAATGGGTTGTCGGCGAAGTGTCCATGTCGGCTAAACAATTTGTCGGCGAAATGGTGTCGGCCAAATGAACGCGACCCCTTCTCAACTTCTTTGACCAAAAGTCGCAGGACTTCTATGAACGCGGAATACTTTCTCTACCAGAGCGTTGGCGACAAGCCATAGATAGTAATGGAGCATATATTGTTGAAAGCTAGTTGTATTCTTGATATTAAAACATAAAAAGAAAATTTAAAAACAAAAACGACAAAAATTGATTACCAACCCAATACTATTCGAAGAAATTCATCAATGATAGCTGATTTCATACAGCACAAAATGCACATGTTGTGTATGATTGAGTATTATAAAAATTCTGTTCTATGAAAAGAACAAAGAGAAATAGTAAATAATGGAAGAATAAATAAGAAAATCCTAAATTTATTTCGAAACCATAGATATTCATTGTTTGACAATACGTTGTGTTTCTGAATGTATTATTGTCATTTTAAGACTTATGTTTTATCTTTATCACAGAATTAATTCAAATGCTTTTTTTTCTACATACGCTTCCTTGTTTCTTCTATCTATTACTACAATACTTTACAATAATTACTTTTTTTTGGGTTGAAAAATGTCACAGGGACAAAATTCGTTGATGGAAAATATATATTTAATGTTCTTAGCCCAGATTTACATTCATTTAGAGAGACAATATATAGTCCAAACCTCAATAATCTAGCTGGTACACGAATATTTCTAATATTATCTTCTTTATTTACGATTGCGAAAAGATTTTCTTGGCATTCTTTCTTTCAAAATTTTCTTCTAATGTATAGTAGACGTCATTTTATTTCTTGACGTTTCGATCAATCAAGTTCATCTTCTTCGGAAGTGTTTGAATGATTAAGAATAGCACTGTAACTGTATTGGTGAGGGAGGTTACACCTTTTCGCTTTATTCACATCCATATATCTGCTCGCCTACTCTCAGACTCTTCGAATATTAATACTCTGCGATCTTGGATACGATTGAATCGAAATCAGCTAACTCAAAAAAATATTGCTTCATTCGACATTTTCAGATATGCACGATCATCGAAGTGTTGAAATTCTATCGATGCGTTATGCGTAGAAATATTTTTTGTTTTGTCAATCAACGTTGCTTAGAAATCATGCAAAACAACACTCATGTACATAGAAGTCATTAATATTCTGCATCGTGCTGTAATGTGGAATGCGAAAGCACGAGACACAAATCTATTGACAATAGCTTTTTTTTCATATAGCATAGAACACAAACTAATTTGTTTGTATGGTGCAATATTGGTAGCTGAAAAACTTTGAATATAATTAATTTGCAATGATCCAGCTTGGATGTAAAGACGTAAAACTTCATAAACTAGAAAGACATCGAAGCTCTTTAAGTAATTTTATTGAATAATCATTCAGTGGTCTTTGAATAAAAAGAAAATATTGTATATATAGCATTCATATAAATGCTAAATAGATATGCAAATTTTATTGAAAAAAACACAATCTAATTTTCTTCATCTTACTTGATTCGATAGACATTCGTTAGTTATAACTAGCTCATATAGTGACATGTTTGTCCACGGAAATCAAAATTTCAGTGAACTGCCAGCATCTTCCTCCGTCTCATCTGATAAATCATCTATTGCCCAGCTCAAAAATATCGATCAATCAAAGCGAAGAAATCGGTAAGGAAACAAATCTATTTTCTTTGCTGAATCATTGGACAATAAGTTTTTTTAAATTTTTCTCTCTTGAAAATAAAGTCCTTAGATGTCATCATTAGTATAGTTGCACTAATATACTATCTTTTTTCAGTATAATACGTAATCTTTACGCATCATGGTGTTGTTCATCATGTTGCCTATGCTTTATTATTGGCATTTTACTGGGCACAGTTGTATTAGCCACGATACTTGCACTCTGGCTTACATCCAGTTCTGGCACAATCGATGCTGCAGAGGGAAGTACATTAATGGTTCTATCAACTTTAAGTATGTTTCGAATTTTAACATTTAGATATCATCTAATTAAAAGAACGCTAAATATTGATAGCTATTGCCTTCAATTATCGTGTTGTCGGAAAGCTTTTTTTTTATATCTGAAAAATGTGGCTGATGACGACTTTCAAAAGACTTTATTAAGTGGTGTGAGCGTTGACCTATTAAAACTATCATCTGAAACTGATCAGTTGGTTTCGAGTTCTTGAGGTATCATGATTAAAAAATAGGAGTTGTCGTAATAAGGACTTACCATTTTTAATAGATTGACTAACAATTAATGTTAATATACCAATGTGATCCAGATGTGCCACCAATATTAACATAGCTCAATATTTTAAAAAGTTTGTTTTCATTCCATTAGCAATCTATTTTCATAACATGGTGGTTCCAGTATGAATAGAAGGTGAACCTACATGCGTCACCTCTCACATTATATATTGTTTGCCATAGAGTTTGGAAAAGGAACATATTTTTTCTAAAAAAAAAGAATTCTTTTGCGCAGAAGTGTTCAAAAATCAATATTTTCTACCACAAACTAGCCTAAGAATTTAGAGCTAATACAATGGGAAAAGTTTATATTCGACGAAAATTGAACGAAAATGCATTGAATGTTTCATATCTTCAGGAACACGTACACTAAAATCTTGACTACTCACTGGGAACGATAGCTACTTCAATGATGATCTTTTCAAACTAACGTAATACTAAATTTGATTGATATTTAAGTTCAAGACTTTCGAACATAGCTTCATTTATTAAGCAATACCTCTTAATACATACCTTCATATTTTTGCTTTAGCGACAACGTCAACAACAAGTGCTACTTCAGGTATGTACTACGTCCGATTAGCGTCAATAATAATTCTCACGACAAAGCGATAGTTCCACATAAATCATTTTTTTTGCTTGTCCATTCGAAGCATTCATATGAATGTGAATGCTCATGAGAACATCTATACAAGTTTGCGTACTTTTTCTGATGTCGATACATATGGACGGAGATGTAGGCGTCAATGTTTGAGAAACGCTAATCGTTTGTATACAGAAAAAATAAAGGAAAGTCAATGATGTGAAGCTGGCACTGCATGAAGCTGCCCCGACGGATTTAGATGCTCTCTAAATTCATCATGGTAGTTTAAAATCATGCGACCCAGGTCAGTAAAAAAGAATAGTTTGTACATAAGTATCAGGAATAGAAGATGCCCAACACAGAACTTCCATTGAATTAAATTTCACTTACTTTTATTCAGTCACGACGACAACGACAACTTTCACTAGCACTACAAGTGTTACGACGAGTTCGAGTACTACAACTACAAGCATCACGACGGCAACTGCCACCAGTAGCACAAGTAGCACAACTAGTTCGACTACTACAACTACAACCACCACGACCACCACAACTACCAGCGCAACGACTACGACCACTACCACTACAATAACAACAACTACTACAACATCCTTCGATTCATGTCAGCGATTTTGTAATTTAATACTAAGATTTCAATGCATGATATATTATTTTAGGTACGGGTTTTTCTTGGAATCAAACTGGTGAAGTTGTTGCAGGAACTGGCAGCTATGGAAAAAATGCTAATCAACTAGATAATCCAGATGGTTTGTACATTGATGCTAATGACACTCTATTCATTTCCGATACTAATAATGAACGTGTGCAAAGTTGGACATTGGGTAATGCAAGTGGTACAACAGTAGCCGGTAATAGTAATGGTTTATCAGGTTTGACTTCAACATTGTTAAACAATCCTGTTGGTTTAACTTTTGACAAAAACGGATTCATGTATGTAGTTGATTCTCAAAATAACCGAGTTCAACGCTTCCCTCCTAATTCTCTTGTCGGTACAACCGTTGCTGGGCAAGCATCTGGTTCGTCGTCAACAGCGCTGAACTCACTGAGGAGACCACTCGGAGTAGATGTTGATGACGATTTAAACGTTTACGTCGCTGATGGTGACAATCAACGAGTAGTGAAATGGACTCCGAATGCAACAACTGGCATTCTTCTTATTGATAATGGAATAATGGGCAGAGTCTATGGAATTCTGCTTGCACCTAATTCAACAAATCAGGTTTATTTGAGCGATGAAAATCGTGGTAGAATTTATCTATGGACATTTAATGCAACTAATCCAAACACCATTTTAAACCAAGTCAATGGTAGTATCGGCAATATGAATATGCCAAGAGGTATTATTTATGATATGTATAATAATTTATACGTTGCTGATGCTGGTAAATCTGTCATTATAAGATATTGTGTTAACTCTACTGTTGGTAATACTGTTGTTGGAGGTACTGGTACCACGCCTACGCTCGGCAGACCATCAGCTATAGCATTTGATTCAAATTATAATTTGTACGTGGCTGATGAGAGCTCTGATCAAGTTGTGAAATATGCTCGATTATAAATTCAATTTATCTTTTCCTTCTTCCGTTCCCAATGCCATACAAATAGATTTTCAACATTGCTACACATTTTGCATTTCACTTTCACATTATACTTATAACCAAACTAAACATTAATCAAGTTTGCAAGCACACTGATTGCTTTTTTTTATCAATGAGGGTGTGGGTGGGGGTGGGGGTGGGGGCGTTGGTGTGGGTGGGTGAGTGTGGATGGGTGTGGATAAGCAAATGAGCACACACACCGGCACCCATATCCACATTCCACCATACCACACGCTTACACTCATACCCACACCCCACCGACCAACACCCACACACCCACACCCACACCCACCCTTCAAAATATTCAAGAAAGCTTATACCTAAAGATTATACTGAGATGAAAAATCAGCTTTTACAGTGTTCTTCTCAGACAATTATTTTTCATTCTTAGTTAAATGACCTTTAATTAAATTATGTAACGCAATTTCGGCAACACAATGTGCCGATGCTATAACTTCGATGAATTAGATTGTCGAAGTTACATCTGCGACAAAATTTGTTGTCGAAGTTATAACTTTGGCACGCCATATACACCGCTAACATCTACGCATTTTGTTATATATAATATTGAGAATATTAAAAGTGCTGCACAAATCGCTCTTTTAGAGAATACACGATTTTTTATCAAAAAATACTTCATTTTTCGGAAAATATAGGAATATAGGACGACTACGAAGCCAGGCAATATGTGAATTTTTGTTTCTTTTTTCTTAATCTTTGAAATGAAAAGAAAAAACAATATTCTATTTGTCAATAAAAACTTGATATGACAGGAAAATTTAATTGATTTTAAAGTGAAAATAGTGTATAGTATCGTTGTTTAATTTGAATGAATATTCCTACTCCAGTTTAATAGTAGATATGTCTGAAAATTTATCTAACTTTTTTTGTTTTTTTTTTCTACGATGATATGATGACAAATGTTTCATTGGATTAGAAAACTTAAATGAATATATTTTTAAAATATTTATTTAATTGTAGAAAATACGTTCTTTCTTGGAAGAAAAAAAAAGCTACTTGATTCGACGGATAATTCAACTTTTGCAGTGAACAATTTGTCTCGAATATCTACATCATTCAATGTTCTTTTCTAAGTTTATTCTAAAATCGATATGTATTTTTTCCCTTAAATGAAAATCTGATAGTCACAATATCGATAAATTGACAATCAACTTTTCGACGATATTTTCTTCCAAGGAAGAACGTTTTTATTTTTTAAGATTAAATAAATATTATCAAAATGTAGTTGTTTAAGTTTTCTAATCAAGTAAGACATTTATCTTCATAGCATTGTATAAAAAACAAAAAAAAGAAGCCAGGTAAGTTTTCAAATATATCTACTATTGGACTTGACTAGAAATGATTATTCGATAAAATAATCATACTATACACTATTTTCACTTATTGACATATTGCTAATTTGTTATGACTAAGTTCTATCGAACAGTCTTTCAATAAAATATACATAGTTTCTAGTATAATTTTAGCTAAAAAGATAATATTATAAAAAGATAAAATAAATAGTAATAATCTGTTATGTTAAAAGACTGAGAAGAACGAAATATATTTATATTGAATAAAATAGTACGAAGGTGAATGAAAACATCATTTCGAATAAATTTAAATTCTATTCGAAAATCTAATAATGTCGAACTTATTGAAATGTTTTATTTTTATTTTAAGAATGAAATCGTTTTATTCGGAATGAATTAAAAACAATCAAATTAATTTATTTTTCGATATTATATTTATCTTTCATAATAAATATGTCCATTTCAAATTTATTCTTATTTAACCAAATTGATTTTCAATGAAAGTATTATTTGAAAAATAATATATTTATCTAATATATAAAGAAGACAGTTTGTTTGTTTGTATGTTTGTTCTTTATGCATTCAGTTCATACTTGGAACCAGGCCGGCAGGCCGACATCGGACCGGCCGGTTTCTGCCGGTTTTTTTGTCACTTTTAGAGATAATGCATCATTGTTCTGTAGCTGTTATACGTTATAACGGATAAAAATATCACGTTAATAATTGAAAATTTAAGTGTGAGAGGTGAGAGTAAGAAAACAATATATGAAGCAATGTTACTTTAGTTTTACATCACTGTACAATTCTGAAAGTTGAGTCCCGAATTTTATTCTTTATTGGTTTCCAGGCAACAAGCAGCAGCACGTTTGCACTTTATACTGCAGTATTACGTTGAAGTGACGCCCAAAAAGAATTCGGATCTTCAAGAATCAATTTTATATTTATTTGATAGTTTGCATTCTCTTTTGATGTATTTATTGTATATTTTTGCCAAATTGAAGATGGTTAGCCTATCGTTTTTACTATTTTTATTTGTATTAAACAATGATTTATGTCCAGTGACTGCTTTCATTCATACTACTACCATAGAATCTAAATCTATAGTATAATGAAGACTATTGTCTCATATCTCACCGAAACATCTTTTTTCTCACAACGATAAACATGTCGAAACTGATATTGCATTAGCTGAGTTCTTATCTGTCATACCTTAAAAAATACGTACACTTGATTTTTTATCTGTCAAATTATATCATGAAACCGGCCGGTTTTTTATCGGTTCAGTCACAAATGCAGACCGACTGGTCCGGTCTTAAAAAAACTGGACCAGTTCCAAGTATGATTCAGTCCCTGTAAGACCTAGAGCAGCCGAACTTTGCATGGCACATCATTGGGTCTAGGGGAAGGTCAAGACGGGGTGGGAGAAACGGAGAGAGGGGAGGGGGGCCAGTTCTCCCTCCGCTCAGTGTTCAAAAAATGGTGGAAAAATTTTCGGATTTTTTAAAAAATATCGAAAATGTTGTTCGATTTCTGAAGTACTCTCCTTCGGCTTTTATCTCTTCAAACTGTCCCTGAATCAAGGGTTAGTTTTTAATCAAAAACTTTTACCTCCGACATACTTAGTAATCCCATTGTTGGAGTACTACAGTAAGTGTCCCATCCAAAAAGTCTGTGTGTACGATTGGTTTCTCAATAACTAGAGAACGAAAGAAGATAAAGACCTACGGTTTTCACTATTCAACACAAGAGATTCTAGGGTATGAAATTGTACTCAAATTTGATTAGTAGATTTGCTGATCAATCCGATATTAGCATACTTTAATGATCAGTAATATTGTTTTGATCAAGTTTTCAACGAAGATGTTTCAAAAAGATGACAATGTTTTACAAAGAAGTTTTTTTTAACTTCAAACTAATGTAGATTTAAAATATATTAAAATGCCAAAACTAGAGATGAGCAAAGTGATCTCGGTCCCAGTTCCAATTTTTTCTGGCCGGAACCAGGATCGGGACCAAGCCCGAGACCAAAATTTTTTTCGATTGAGATCGAGCAGGTATGGGAACCAAAATTTTTTGACTGAGACCAGTATCGGGTTCGAAAAATACTGGTCTCGCTCATGTCTAGCCAAAAAAAAATTGAAAATAGAAAGAGATCCGAGCGCATTTTGCAACATCCAAGATCGATAGCTTATAAGAAGCCATAAGACCATCGTTTTCCAATATGTCAAGCATGCCATATTGAATTTTCCCGGGCAACGCCAGGTATTTCAGCTAGGAACTAATAAAGTACTATGTAATTTGATACGGAAAAGTCACAATAACAGTTCTTACTGCTCTGATGCTTTGTCTTGAGCTGATTTATCGTTCAACAGGGCTAAAAATGTTAACAGAACAGGAGAGAAAACGTTGTTGCTTATTCATCTCTAATCCAAATCCATTAACATTTCGCATATCACCCCGGAGGGGTTTTTAAGGGTATGTATTCGCAAAATAAAATTTTATTTTGCGAATACATACCCTTAAAAACCCCTCCGGGGTGATATGAATAAGAATTTCATAAGTCGAAAAAAATTATCTAATAGATTTGTTTTAAATTGACATTTTCTTGTCTTGTTTTATGCATAAAAATTCTCTTGCTTCTTATTGTTTTTTAAAATATTTTGAACATTTCCATCAATCAAATTGATTTTCAGAAAAAATTTGAACATTTACGATAAACGAATACGGCAAAACTAAATGTAAAAGATAATTATAAGAATGACACATACAATTGTCAAAAATAAAATTGTACTATTTTTCACTTATTTTATTAATCATATATATACCTAATTAAATTATATTCCATAATTATATAAATATATTTACTGTCAAAGAATATATTATATAGTAGCGTCAACTATCGATAATAATCCAGCGCTCTCTTTTCATACATTTTCTATTTCTATACAACGATATTGTGTGGTTCTTTAATCAATACAAAAACGACTTTTTGTGCATATGTATATGTCAGCGTCCAAACTGAGATTACGTCCAATCTTAGATTGGCCTAGGTGAATGTCGGATTCGACATTGGACGCGTCCAATCTCGGATTGACGCAATTATGTTCACTAAAAAATCAATTACTCTTTAGATAGACGTCGGAGTCGAACTATTTTTTGAAATTATGTTCGCACAATGCCGTTTTAAGTAATACAAGCATTTAGAAAGAAGCTAAATTTAGATTCAAAAATTTAATAAAAATTTTTCATCAAAGTTGTTGTTTTCTAGAAATTTATTCATAACTCCTACAATTTTACTAAAATCTACCAAATGATCATTGTGCTAAATAAACAGGCATTGTGTGAGCATAACTCCAAAAACCAATTCGAATCCAACGTTTATCTAAAGAGTAATTGATATTTTAGTGAACAGAATTGCGTCAATCCGAGATTGGACGCGTCCAATGTCGGATCCGACATTCGCCTAGGCCAATCTGAGATTGGACGTAATCTCAGTTTGGACGCTGACATNATTATACTGTTCTATATTTAAAGTCTCATCAAAAGTTTAGAAAAACAAATTTTGCAAATTTATCAATCAATAATGAAAAAATGATCTGAAACCGTATACATTCTCTTTCATAATACTTGTCAAGAAAATAAAAAGTCACATGGTCTTATTTTTTCTTTCTGCATATCTCCATAAGTGTATCACTGAATCATTAGCAACAACTCAAGCTAAAGTACTACTAGAAGTACAAGGTGGTAAACATGAACTACATCATGTTGATCTACCAGCAGAATCATTATCAACAACTCAAGCCAAAGTCTTACTTGAAGTACAAGGTGGAAAACATGAATTACATCATATTGATCCACCAGGAGAATCATTAGCAACAACTCAAGCTAAAGTACTACTAGAAGTACAAGGTGGTAAACATGAACTACATCATGTTGATCCACCAGCAGAATCATTATCAACAACTCAAGCCAAAGTCTTACTTGAAGTACAAGGTGGTAAACATGAATTGTATCATGTTAAAAGTCCTCCAAAAGATGGTTTAACTGATGCTGAAAAACAAGCTTATCTAGAAGAAAAGCATCAAAAACAAGCTTAATATTCAATTTTAAACAGACTTAATATAGAAGCTTGTCTCGTTCGGATAATTCTTTTTTTCATTTACTAAATAAAACTGGATTTGTTTAACATAGAATATATAGATGATATATATATATTCAAGGATAGTTTGCTAATGATTTAGTGATACACTTATGGAGATATGCAGAAAGAAAAAATAAGACCATGTGACTTTTTATTTTCTTGACAAGTATTATGAAAGAGAATGTATACGGTTTCAGATCATTTTTTCATTATTGATTGATAAATTTGCAAAATTTGTTTTTCTAAACTTTTGATGAGACTTTAAATATAGAACAGTATAATGTCGACCAGACTATCATCGACTGTATTGAAAATAAAAAGAAGTAATACTAAGTTCATTAAAATATCTAATAACAGATAGCCTGAAAATTTTGCAAAAATAATGTTTCTTCATTCTTCGATCGGTTAGAACAGTCAACCGAAATTTTTAAATTTTAGTTTATAATCAGAATTCTGTGCCGTGTCTGGATTTAGATTCACAGTTTGTATGAAAGTCATAGGTTGAATTTATGCACGAATCTTTGAGTGGTCTGAAAATTAAGTTTGAACAGAAACAGATCCACTAACAGATTCAAAGATGGAGAATGTAACTATATCACATTTGACATTAATTCCATGGTGTTTTTCAGTGATTTTTTTCTCGGCATCTTCATGTTTCTGTCGTAAAGACGCCAATTTTGCCTAGTCTGACATTCTTTTGTTTGATTGAATTCCGTTTTGAAAATTTTTTGTACCAGTCTCTAGAATATAAACGTTCTTCTCAACAATGACGCCTTTTATTGAATACATTCTATTAGATGTATTCATAACTACTGACCTATGCTTGTCACAAAAAAAAACGATTTTAGATAACCTATTGTTACATTGGTCATTTGCATAAAAAATGGAAAAGTTAATAGTACTAGTAAACCTTTTCTATATAATAATGAGATCTTCTTATAGATATCAATGTTTATAGAATCATGTTTTTTTTATTACTATCACCATATGATTATGCAAGCTTCTAATTGGACCGACTAAGAAGTGTGTAAGCGAGTTTTTTTTTATTGATTAAATGTTCACACAAAAAGTTTTCTAAATCTGGCAAAATCTATTGACTTGTCTTGTCATACATGTGGTTAACTACTCGATTGTATTTTTGACAAAACTACTCGTTATGACCATGTATACATTTTTAGTGTATGTCATATTTATCTTTACTATTAATGCAAGATTTACGACTGTCGTTCTTACTGTAAAAATTTCTCGTGTTAAATTTATGCTTATTGACTCGACATAGTTTTGAATTGTCGGTAGCACCTGGGCAATTAACTGTGTCGGCATTGGCTTTTTCAATAAGTAGATATATCAGTTAATTTGTTTAAGCTGAGACATATACATGATGCTGAATGACAATCAACTTCATTGCCAGCTCCATAAAAACAATTCCAGAATTTGTTACAACCTATTACAGCAAATATAGATGTTATTGCATGATCATTGTTCAAAATTTGTTTCATTGAATTCTGTAAAACCGTCAAAAATTCTTTGAAATGAAATATGATATTGAACATAGTTAATTTCTTGAAACTTATCCTCACAAAAAATATTACCATCATACTGTTTTCATTAGCAGTTATCATCTTGGATGATATAGTTAGGAATATATTCGTTTGTAGTTTTACATTGGAAGTGTTTTTAAAGTCACTCTGATCATAGAAAATTATTTTGTGATGAAGACGAAATTTTGAGATATATTCCTATGTGTTGTCACATCGATACATAGCTGATTCATTGCAAGACATAGAATAATTGTGAGTCATTGTACGATATCACTATAATACGCATATGACGCCATAAATATTTATTTACACTAAATAAAATCAGTGAAAAATCTTCTCAATAGCAACATATGTTATTATTGATTGAAAATAATGCTTTGTCACTGGCAAATATGTTGCAAAGCTAATGATCGTAGCACGTAAATTACGATAGATTTGACAGAAAAATAAGCGTACTGTAAGTAATTTTTTGTCTAAACCAAGTACGCATGGCCGAATACAATTAAAACAGATGGTATTTACAAAATGTTACGACAAGTTTTTTGAATATTTCATTGTATAGATTCCATTTATGCAAAAACTATAAAACATTGAATTCTTCGATATTGACACATTAACTCAGGCACTTGAATATTGACTAACATATATCCTTTGCTAAGTTGAGCTTAATTACACACATACTATAGAAGTTGGACATTGAGTTGCTTAATGCATGCATTTGTTCAATACGTTAGAGAATTCTTCAGTTTCAAAATATTATCCAATCCATTAAGACAAGCAAGAGCATTCGTATTATCACAAAAGAATTTATAAGGTATACATTGCTACTTGATACATTAGAATTCATCAGATTTGCATTAGTAAATTTTCCGTTTTCAACAATGCTTTTCATCATGCTCGCCATCAATACAATTCAGTTTTCCATCACAACTTTCACTATGATTAAAACATGTTGGAAGTTTGACCACAATTACATTGTAGATGAGTATTGTCCAAAAGGGAAGAGAATGATTTAAGGATATATTAGTTAACGAACATGAAGCTACAAAATACAATGAATATTTGAGAAACAACGTTCTAGTGTTCTTGAATGAAGTAAAATAAATGAATAAACAAAATATTGAAAAAAAAAGCATTTACTTGATACAACAGATTTTTCTCTAATATTTTCTTTTGAGAAAGAAAAATTTAAAGTCCAAAGTCTCAGAATTTTCTTTTCTATATTGCATATCTAAATGTTGATTAAAGCGATCGATTTCAAATGTTTAAAACATGGAAAAAAATAATGTAATGATTAAAGTTGACATCATTTTTTGTTTTCTATATTTAAAAAAGAGTAATAGCCAACTAAATGATTGAGAAAATTATAATTAATGTGACTTGTCAGATGAATAAAAAAACCTTATTTTGAACAGTATGTCTAAGCACAACAGCAACATTGTTTTTATCTGCGACATTGTTTCGCACAAGATACTCTTTTGGACTAATGGTATTCTTGCTTCGACTAATGTGAATTTTATATTGAAATGAATATTAATAAGAAATAAGGCGTAGTATTCAAGAAATATAAACAGTATGTCAACTAAATCCTGATTTGAGCAAACAAATGACACTTATGCATTCTCTTTTATCTGATGAAATAGTAATATGAAATTTATAATTTCAGAACAATTATACGATTCAGTAATTTGTTCCCAACATGGATAATGACTGATATAGGTTTATTATCTATTGTCAATACAGACATATTCCAATCCACCCCGTTTTTTTTAAAATCATCTGTACACAACATATTATCTTATATCTCTATCGTTATGATATACTTCATTTTAGAAATGTCAATATTGAAACTTTTGGATAGGTAATCATAGAATTATTTCATTCAGACTAAATCAATGTATACTTTTACAAAGTTTGAAATTAGTAAACGGAAATAGATTCGGTTGGTTTACACTTAAAACGTGTGACATGTTTCTTTTTCTACTTTTTGATGAGACAAAAGGACAAAATACTGTGATAACTTCACAGTTTATTTAGTCATTCATAGTTTCTTTATTACAGTACACGTTGGTCTGATAAGATAAATTAGGATGAATAAGATGAAAAGCACGCGTTTATCAGTAGGCAAACATATTCCTTTTCTTGTCGTCAAATACACATATAGAATTCTCTTTTTAAAACATATATGGCAAAACCAAGTGGAGGATCTGATTATGATTTAATTTTTAAATTGGTTCTTATAGGTGATAGTTCTGTTGGAAAGGTATGATTGATTCTCTTTCAATACTAATTTACTATTTATTCTTTATTAATAGAGTAATCTTTTATTACGTTTCACTCGTAATGAATTTCGTCTTGATACTCAATCAACAATAGGAGTTGAATTTGCTTATAAACAACTTATAATTGATGGAAAAAAAATAAAAACTCAAGTTTGGGTAATTTTCTTATTTTACTTTTGTTCTTGGAAATTCTTCTAAGTTTATCATAATAGGACACAGCAGGTCAAGAACGTTTTAAAACTGTTATACCACAATTTTATCGCGGTAGTGAAGGTGCCCTAGCTGTATTTGATTTAACTAAACCTGAATCATTTGAGCATATTACAAATTGGATTGAAGAATTACATCGACATACACCAGCTGATGTACCAATTGTTCTTGTTGGAAATAAATCTGATTTAGTTGATCAACGTAAAGTATCCCGTCAACAAGCAACAGCTCTTGCTGAAGAACTTAATATATCATATATGGAAACATCAGCACTTAATGCATCTAATGTTGAACAAGCTTTCATTACAGTTGTTACAGGTATTTTTTATAAGAAAATGCCAAAATCAGTCGATAATTCATCGTCATCAGGAGCAATGACATCAATAGGACATGCACCAACATTAACTGTTCCTGTGTCATCTGATGCGCAAGTTGTAATTTCACAAAATCAAAAATCATTTCGTTTAAAAGATAATAAAAAACCAACAGATCAAAATAGCACTGGATGTTGTAAAAATTCTTAATTCATTTTTTTGTCGTATTTTTTTAAGATTAAATATCAATGAAATTAATTCTATCAATCCTATAAGAATATTTCTTACTTATAATGGATTAATGAATACTATCTTATAAAAGATAAAGAAAGACATTAGTATAAAACAAACAACTGAATATTGTGGTAATTTGGAGATATATTTCGTATGAAACCGTCAATAGCCTTTGTTTTATTTACATAATTATGTTTAAAAGAAAAAAAACTCGCTTCAATGTGCACAAAAATACTAATAATTCAAGCTAAAGTATTCCAAAAACAGGAAAAAGAAAAACTACACGATAATATTGTGATTAGCTGAAATAGATGTAAATTCTTTAGATGGTGCTAATAATTGACTTGTACCAGTACTACCAACTGCAGAGCCAGCTGGAAAAATAACTGTTGGAATAAAATGAGAAAGAGCTGACGATGAAGTCGATATAACAGTACGATTACGATGAGCTAATGGCGATTCAGTAAGCATTGTAGGATTAAAAATATTCTCTCCAGAAAATGAGTGTTTTTGTAGTGCAAATTGTTGATGTTTAATTAAATGGCAATCATGTGTTTTTGATGTTGTTGATCCATCAAGCCAATGAACATGTTGTTTTTTAAGTGAATTTGCACGAGAAAAACTTAGAGTAATATTATTTTCAGCTGACACGCCGACATCATCGTTACTCGACTCCATATATGGGCCATTATACGAACTAAGCACATCAACAAGAAGATACTTTTTGAGAACAAAAACAATCTAATTTGCTTATACCGTAGAGCCTCCATCTGTTTCGTTTTTATCATCATACGTGGAGGCAGATTTTCCATCAGTTTTATGCGAGGTCTTCTTGACAAACTGCAAAAAATAGAAATTAAATAAAGAATTAATGACAGTCTCAAATTACTGTTCAATAAAAAAAGCGTGCCAGGAAAAAAAAATATAAAGCAATGTGAACAAAAGAAAAAGCACAACGAAAATACTGCCACCAAATACAAACAAAAATATTCGTCGGCGAATATAAATCTCTAACATATATTTCTTTTGGTTGTTTTCTGTTTAATTCACATACATAGAGATCCCACAAATGATGTGGTGATGAATTCGAATTAATTAGTAGCTCATTATTGTTAGTAGCAATAACAGAAGAAGATAGCAGGTGACGAGTAGGAATGTTTTGCCAACAACTGTCAATGAAGGAATGTTTGAAAATATTTGCTTAAATGTGTGTGAATTAAAATAATAATCACACATAAATATCCATCAAAGTCAACAAGAGAAAGAAGAAAGCAAAGATTTGAGAGAAAAAATTCTTTTGTTGAAGTTTTTATTTTGAAATAATCAAAAAGAAAAAAAACTTACGAAAACTGAATCAAAAAAGTAGTTTCGATATCTATAACCATAATATTTAGTTTTAATATTCTTTCAACTTCTATATTATAATATAATATTGTTTCTTTGGTTTTTTTTTAGAAGAGTCTCATATTATGAACGATAAAGAATGAGTACTTACTGACGTCGTATACAACAAATGGCAACTACAATAATAGGAATAAGTAGAGCACCGACAGTGATTAAGAGCCAGATGGCTAACTCGCCTCCCATTTGACCTTCAATTCCCATCATTATTACATTAAATTAAAGAATTGATTCAAATAACTTACGTTCCGTATATTGTGGAAACATTTGCTATTCAAATAAATTATTAAAACAGCACTATACACTAAAAAAGTGTAAATAGTTTTTATGCGTTGTCGAAGTGGAAAAGAGTCCTTGTTTTATTTCTTTTTTTTATTAGTCTGTGTGTCTGTCTGTCTGTCTGTCTATATCGATCGAACAAATAATATAATATTTACTATTCTCACTATAGCTGTATAGAATTGTAACGACGTAACGAGCTCTTAAATCTTTTTGTACACATAGAACGAATCATAAGTAGACGGCGGCGACATCATCAATTGCTATTATTCTTACTATTAAAAGAGTCTCCCTGCGCTCAATCATTGCAACTATGAGAAAAAAAGAATAGTGTAGTTGACCTAAGGCAAGAAAGAAAATTATAGCAACAAACGTACATGGGACTGCTCTTATCACGTCTTATGCTTGAAAATAAGTAACGACTGCTTTTCTCACTATGCACACTTTTTTTTTCCATTTTTTTCTCTCTTTCCTCTTCTTTCAGAGAACGAAGAATTTACGTTTAAGTTGAGACGTCACCATTTGAAGTACACAGAACAGAATAAACAGAGAGACATTAATAGTTGAACAATCTGATATTTCAATATAGAAACAAGACAAATTTTATTCATGGCCTTTTTTATATTCAAAGATGTGTTTATATTGACCCTTTAACGTTAATGTCTGACAACATTGCTGTTTAGCAATTATCACTTTCTGCATATAAAATTTCAATATGCATGACTAAGTTGAAGTACAATATTGAAAAGGTCAAAAAACATTAAGATGAGACATTGGATATTAAGACTTTTATACCATCATCAACCTTTAACAATATTTATTATAGTACAGAGATAATAAATCTAATATTGAAGCAATTATCTAGCAAGAGTTTCAGTATTTTCATGTCATGTTCTTCCAACTAATAGAAGATAATCTAAAAGAACAGAAAAAACCAAACGCGTCAACGACCATTTTTTTCTTTACATAAGAGTGTAAACATTTTCCTTATGAGTATCCTAAATCGTTTTTGATGTCAAAGAAATATGAAAAGTGCAGTCATCATGGCAATCATAAGAACAAAATAAAATCTAGAATAATACAATTTTGCATTGCGTTCTGTATATATTGATTTGATTCCGTAAAAATATTTTTAAAACAGTAAAGGTACTTTGAAAAATCGATATTGCCGTAAAAAAGTGATGCAGTATTCAATATGATATCTCTGGCTACGTTTTCAGTTTTTCAAACTTTTCCTTGGGATTTGAGAGTGTATAATGAACAACTTATTCAATTATTATTAAATCATTTTTAACACCAGTATATTGTCACTATATCGACGAAAAAATTACGGTGATAATTTAAAAACAAGCGAGTAACGACATCCACTAAGAAGTTTCATATGCACTTAACTTGTTTTAGGGTGTTGGTGAAGAATACATAAACAACTGCCAACTTTAAAGTATATACATCAAATAGAACAGTCTTTTATTTTTCATTGGTTGTTACATGTGACAATAACCCACAATGCGTTATATACTTCAACAACGGATAATTTTATGAGTTGTAAATTATTCGAGAATATATCGTTTTTTCTTAAATTAATTGATGTAGTAATTTATCATTTTTATGCATAAAATTATTGGTTGATAAGATTATTTCTATTATTTTATAATTAAGTTTGCTGTATTCCTCTTCAATAAAAAGACATATTCATTCATCTTAAACCTAAATCTCGAAGATTTTTCTTGATATTTATTGACTGAAAACAATAGTTAACCATTAAATCTAAGAATCAAATGATGAGTTATTGACGTCAACTAATAGAGCATAGTAAGATATACCTACGCACATAGATAAAGGAAAAAATGATGTTTTGATGCATTGAACACAAAAATTGAAGAAAACAACGCTGTAAAACTCGTTTACTTCTGGTATTACGAAAGATGTCGTGTTAAAACGCATTTTTTGTGTCAACTTGTTTTAAAGCGTTGATCAGATAAAATCGACGGTGAGGCTCGTTTCAACGAGCTTAGATAGATACAATAAAAAAAACTGTGCAGTAATTCGTTGAAACTCCCTTATATCATAATTTTACTCAGGCAGATGCGTTTGAACGTTAGTTTTCAAGAGTTTTTTTTTTCGTTTTTATATCATACTTATCTGATACGCTAAATTGTATCGAGTGTAGTTCATTAAATAGAAGTACAAGCACACATTATAGATTTCAATGACTTCTTCTCTTCAATTTTTATTCATCTGTAATAAGATCGAACTTTGACAGAAAATATTTTTTTAAACTATGAAATTATCTACTCCAAAATTCACATCAGTGTGCTATCTGATAGACATTGATACACACAAGCAAGTATTATGAATGAAAATCCTTTTATTGCATGATTTCATAGTAGAAAAAGAAATTCAAGAAGCAAAGAGAGATGTGGGGTAAAATAGCCAGTTATAGTCTCAAGCTGATATTTCTCTTCGATTGCCTAGGGTGTATAGAGCAAATTCTAGTTTATTTTAAAAAACAAATAAAAGTCAACACTGTAGTGGATATATTCGAAACCGAATCAAATAGGCATTGTAATGCAAAACTATCCTTTCTTTAGTTCATGATATATGAATTATTATTCACTGAGAAGTAGAATATAAACGAATGCCTATATAACAGAGTAATGAAAATAATTCATGATTATGCCAAGGTGTTTCAAAATATCGTGATTATAGAAATTGTAGATATTTTGATGCTTTATTTCTTGACTCTGGACAAAATATATCTTTAATTAAGAGTGCTAATAGATGTAGCTTAATCATCTGTGCCTCTATGGTCATCAACAATCATTGTATATACATCACTCTTTGTTTCTTTGTCTTGTAACTATTACAACTGAAAAGGACAATTATTACTTCATTCATTTATTAAATAGGTCAGCTGCAGTCAATTGATGATAACAATGGAATGACTTGTCTTATCCTTAATCGATCACAGTTTTGTTCCTATTGAGAGATGAGCTATATTCTCTTATCCATCAAAATAAAATTAACAAATACTAAAATAAACTCACTTTCCAGTTTCACAAAAGGTTAAACCACTTCGAATTTCGAAACAGAAAGAGTCATTTCTTTAGTCTTTCTGGCTGTTATTTAAAGCAATTTTAAGGCTTTGATGAGTGGAATAACGAGAGAATTAAATAATTACTAAGTCCTAGTAGTCAATAAACTTGACTTCATTTCATTTCCCTATGAGCATATAAAATCTAGGTTTTTTTAAACTCTTTGGTGCCGGCTATGACATATATACCACTTGGAGTATTTCTCAAAATTTTGGTATGATAGAGACATGAAATCAATCGAAAGTAAGTGAAAATAGTTTGCATAATTGATTATGCATAATTAATTGTTTTAAAACTTATCACATCCTAAAACATTTTTGATAATGATTGTTGATTGAATAAACATATATTTTTACTTACATAAAAAACCTATATTTTTTCAAAAAAAATTCCACCAACAATTATTTTTTTAAAATTTCTTTGAAAAATGTATGATAAGATGGACAGAAGCTAACACGTAGAAACTTTGTTGAGTGAAACAGAACTCAGAATGTCACTTTCCAGCGATTCTTACAAGCATTGTAAATAAAGAATAGAGATAATTCTATATGCAGTAATTACTACAGATATGCGTGGGAGGAATGTAACAAAAATATTTGTTTAACCAAAGTCTAATTGTCCTAAACGCTTCAGTCCAAAACTGATGATTAGTGTGATTTGATAATGTTGCGTAGGATACAAACTTTTTTAAATAAGATAATGGCTTTAAAAAGTGCAAGAAAATATTATTTTATCTTTTGAAGAAATTTTCTAGTGAAGGACATGAGCAACACAATTCTTTCATGTCAGCGAAAATTGAAGTGAACCAATGGCATTTCTGACACATAATCTTAGTAGAGGTTCATAAGAAGGTGTGGTGTTTACCTGTATCCATGCCTACACCCACACCATCAATGATAGCTACAAATGACCTAATGTTGATAGAGCTATTGTCTTGCAATTGAAGACTGCTGATCTAGACATTCTCAGCAATATGATCCATCACAAATTTTTGCCGGTCATTTTATCACATTTTTCGTTTTTTGAATATTGTAATATTTTTCCGTCATACAACATCTTTTAAAGATCCCCAAAAAAGTCAGCTTTCACAAAACGTTTTCTTCGAAAAAAGTACTCCATAAACTCTTCTTCCGATATTTGAAAGTTCTATCTCTCTCTACCTATTTTATTATTGATTTATTAAAAAAAACATTACTATCAACCATTCTTTTCTACATGGGCAATGACTATATAGCCGCTCAATTTTTCTCCACCCGCGACAAGAACTTTGCTCGAATTAAATAGGGCTCCATATTGTCTGTTGATGGATCAAATGTTTCAGAACTATCCAGATAACCAGTATATCCGTAGCCAGCCGTGTCAAGAACTTTGCCTGAATTTAGCAGAGTTGTAGTATGTGAAGGACGTTCTACTTTCATGCTAGTAATATTGTTCCATTGACCCATTGATGGATCATATATTTCACAACTAGATATATAAGCGGTATTTCCTACCCCACCAGTGATAAGAACTTGGCCCGAATTGAGCAGAGTTGCAGTATGAAATTCACGTGCTGCAGCCATACTTACGGTAATGTTCCAATGGTTCGTCGATGAATCATATATTTCGGAACTATCGATATAATTCGCCGATTTATAACCAGCAGTGACTTTGCATGAATTGAGCAAGATTGCACTATGAACATGACGTGCTGTTACCATTCTTGTACGAGTGTTTAATTGGCCTTAAGAAAATAACATTACAGCAGAAATTAGTCTTATAACAGTAGTGATACGCAAACTAATCGAGATTCAAAGTTCTTTCAAGTTAGTGGAAGCTTTGATCGATAGAAAATTTTTCAGCATGTAGGGTTAACAGGAGCATTATTTGCAGTTGAAGGTTGGCTATATAGTATGGTCTTTATTTCGAAGATTTCTACTTTCACTCGAACAGCTGTGAAAGAAGTACACATCGATGCCGTTGGTGATTGAGACGCTGAGCAGGTCGTTTCATGGTGAACCACTAGGAAATACCTTCAATTGAAACCTAATGTCTCAATACTTGTTTTTTCGGATTAGTAACCAGCATCAAAAAATGAATCGAATAATGTATTATTTTTTCTGTTTGGATAGGTTTCACTGCTTTCAAATAATTTGAGCTATATCGTTAGAGTTATGAACCCAAAAACCACTGTTTCCAATTTTCTGGCTCAATTGACCAGCTATTTACTACACTTGATCTATTTTTCTCGTGAAAGCCGCATAAGATATACCAGAGATAAAAAATACTCGATCAGTTTGGTTACTTTTATGTTAGTGTTTGTAAAAAACCAACCTAGAAGCGGGGCACATTGAAACGACCGTTTTGTTGCTCAGATGTTCTACTAGCAAACCTTAACGTGAGCACTTTTGATATTAAACTTCTTTGTACGTCAACATCTTTGACCGCATGTGCAAGGATTTCGCAGCGATTTTTCAAAAAAGTTCATTTTTTGATCCGGCTGAAGTCGCAAAAATTCCATTTTCGCATGCCGTTTCGAACCAAAAAAGGTTTTCCCCTACCAAAGTTATTCCAGAAAGTACTCTGAAAAATTCGTATAGATCAATTCAAAACAACTGACGCCTTCGCATTTAACACGGGCTCCTATACCCATATGCTTGATTGTGTCTGAAGTGCATGTCACATAGATTCAATTCGTATTCTTTATGGGTGAGATCAAATGAAATAGTTTTCATAGTTTTGGATACAAACTACTTTCGCTCGACATTCGACCAATGAGCCACAATACAACAATATTTTGAACTTGGTGATTTCTCCAGCTAAAGGTTTCAAAAAAATACTTTTGGCCCAGTCATTTTTAAGAAATTATGGAGATTGGTTCGAAGGTCGAAAAATCCTGATTATATCACTGTTTTGAGAGTACCCGAAATCAAAACACATATCTGATTCAACTTTGTTGAAGACATTAAAATGAAATCAAAACAGAATTAAATTAATTTTTAATTTTGAAACACGATGAAACTCGATTTCACCAACTAGTTATTATTTTTACAGGATTTCTTTCTTATTACTTACAAGCACAATCTACTTTCTATGCCTAATTGTTCTTCCAACTTCAATGTTTTGTCTTACTTATATTATGAAGATATCTCCTCTTCTGCGTTAACGAGCATGAATTCACTTGCTTATATATCTAGCGTTTATGATTACATCTAGTTCTTTTCTCGTGTACGTGTCTCGTTTTTTGAAAATGAACGAAAAATTTCTGATCGAAACAGAAGAAAATAATCGGAACATATTGTGAAGTAACATCCAACGTCCTCAAAACTAACCGCCACAATTTTCAAAATTAGACTAAAATAGGCAAAGGCAGTGAAAAAGGACGGCAATCAAATGCAAACCGAAAGATTTGTCAATTCTGATGATACCCACAAACAAGAAGGAAACAGCTTTCAAATACCCTAGCAAACTCTGCAACAAAAACAACAATCTTCTGTATGGTCGTATTTTCAAGATGCGTTATCCCAAGCAAGCGAATGTGATAAAATTGTAAAGCAGAGTCATAGAAAATAGTCCATCGTTCACTGTTACTAAACTATCGAAACATTCCCTCAGAATCGTATAAGCAAAACATTGTCATCTATAGAAAGAAAGAGAAAGAACAGCCTTTTATCATATTCCTATATTTCATTTGATATAAAATTCGAATTAAAAGAGCTGAAAAAGGAAGAAACACAGTCAATATAATCATTGCATACTGTGACCCTCTAGAGGATAGCTAGTATCGAGTTTTAAGTACGACACACACAGTCGAGATGACGCCTAACACTATGATTCTACCGGCAATAGACTCTTGACATCTGCATTGAATATTTGAAAACAAGAAAGTCAATTTCAAGTGGGAGTCAATTTGATCGCTTAACGGCTTCCTGTCCTCTTTCAGGATTGGTAAAAGTTGAGCACAAGGAAAGATGAGCACGGAAAGTTAAGCACGGAAAGTTGAGCGCTGGAAAGTTAAGAACGAAACAATACAATTAATTCATACCTGGAGAAAATAAAATGGAAAGTTAACACGAATATTCGTGAGGTCAGACACTAAGTGCGCATATAAATAGTAAATAGTTAGACTTTTTTCTAATTGATAAATCTAAACGAATAGACAATAGAAGATTAATCCTGCTATTGAAAAATGACAAAGCACTTATTCTCCGATATACTGTATTGTGTAACATGGCAATTATTCCCAATAATAGTTAAACGAAGTTTTGACAAATGCAATATTATAACTAATATTATTAAACCAACAACGAAGCATAGATACTCTTCAAGTGTTGCCATATTAAAGCTTTAAAACTTCGACTAGTTAATCTTACATAAGGGCAAATAATACAAGAAGCTATTAATTGTCCAACTAAATCAGTGCTGTATTGTTCTCATCGAACATTACAGGCATTTCTACAAAAATGAATCGATCAAAATAAATCGATGAAAATGCCACTCATCTTGATGTAATACTAATAAAAATTGGCTAAACGCGGAACTAGCGAAAAAACCCTAATAGAAAGAAATTATTAAATCTTATTTCAACACCTACTCGAGGTATTCTAACTAAAATTTCTTCAATCGCACATAATATTTCAATGTCATTCTTGTCTATTACTAAATATTTTCTTATTAAATAAATATAAACGCTTATTCCCTATTCAATAAATGCCATATATATGTTAATTTTATATTTTCGTGCTTAACTTTCCTCGTGCTCAACTTTTCGGTTCCCCATTTTCTCAACGCCCCCTGGAAGTCATTGGAAAATCTTTCTACGAGGTTTTTGTTTGATATTTATTTGAAGAATCCTGCAATCACTGTTGTTCGAATTTTCTGAAGCAATAGATGATATATTTTCTTTTGACAAATATGACCCATACGAATAATTATTCTCGTCAGCAGCATAGATCTAATCACATTTTTGGATCGGCACGCTTACGTTTAAGACTCATTCAATAATAAGTATACAGGCGAAACTCGTCCTACGAATTCGTTCACCCTTTCGTGAAACATAGAATGATGTTGCTGTACTTTTATGAAGTAATGTTTGTCTAAATCTCACTTACAGCTATCCACATTTCCTTCACATTTTCCTGTAAGATTTTCTTCGATCTGACTCGACAAATTCAGCTTCAGATCAGTTGTCATGGCTACTCTAGACTCGTAACTCTTAATAGCTGGATAATGTTTCGTAAAAAAAACTCACATTACCATATTCCAAGAGCTATCTTGTAAAATTCTAATGAAAATATCCCCTTGGCTTGAAATACTACTTTCGATATTCTTATCAAAAATAGCGTGCAAGAATGTAAAATATTTATTTCCACAAGCATTTTTTTCATATAGAACAGCCAGTTATAAAACTTAAACAAAAATCTTGACTCGAAATCAGCAGATATACACAAAAGAAATCAAACTGATCAAAGTTTTTTGAATTTGTGTCCCACACAATTTAAGGAAACGCAATACATGTCCAACAAGTCAAATCTGAACTGGTCTCTCCACTAAATTTTGTAAAAGGTTATTAACATTGGAATATTCAAGTTCCAATTGCATGCATTCGAATAACCTGACAAAGTTAGGGATTTTGCACTATAACGGTTGAAATAAACCCACGTCCTTATCTCCCTAGGATTTAGTTCAATGGTTTTCCTTATTATTCAGAAATTTTCGCTTTTACCTAGAAGGCTTACTATCTCAGGATCTTATAGCTACAGCTTAGGTGTGACTTCATCATTAAAGTTAAAGTTGCATCAGATTTACTAGAGTTAATACGAGATATCAGTGCTAATAGCATTCAAAAAAAAACAAAAAATTCTAAACAGAAAAAAAAATAATGGGGATCTTTTTTTTATGCTAAAATCTATATAAAATTTTGCCCCCATATTTCTGAGGAAGTATGGGGGTAAAATTATATGTATGCCATCTAATACGTACGTCATCTTCCACCGAACTTCCTTCTCCGCACCCACACCTGGTCACCTGATGTGTGTGTGGAAAGATATGTATGTCGTCTCCCCTCCGAACTACCTTCTTCGCACCCACACGTGGTGAAAAGTGAATAATTGAAGTTCAACTATTCAACAATTGCATAACTGAATAGTTGAAGTAAATTTTCAATAATTGAATTCAATTTTCAGGTTTGACATGTGTGACATATACGCATGAATATCTATCTTACGATTTCCGTCTTGNAGAAAAAAATTTTTTCGACCTGCCTGGGGGGTACCACAGGTCCGAAAATTTTTTTTTCAAGAAATTTGAAAAAAAACGTATGAAACATAATCAGGACCTAAGTCTATCTTCAATCGAATAAAAACTAATCGATTTTGTTGGGGGCAAAAAAATGGCCTTATCCGCCCTCGTCCTTTTATCTGAATCCTGGAAATGTTAAAATTTATTTCCAAAAGCAAATAATACCTATATATGAAGAAATAATTAAATATGTCCTAGGAAATTATAGTGTCATTTTTACGTAGTTGTATGTCAACCATTGAATTAACGACTGACTCCAAAAGACCTATATATTCGACTATTATCAACGTAGTCAATTAACCTTGTCTTTAAAGCAATGATCACGTTATCATCGTCACTGAGGTCACATATGTTTGCGATACATAACACGATCACTTTCTGACCTTCAGTTAACAAAATTATTGTCGTCACTCATTATCTTTCCTTAAATCATTTTTGTTCGAAACACATATCCGTTCACCATTATCGTTCTTTTAATGTAGTTCGATTCACTTCCTTACAAAGTAAGTATAATAGAAACAATACGTTTATCATCACGTTGCGTTTTTAAAAAGTGGGCAATCGAATCATGCAGCCTATCGTTTCTGTTTGGTTCTTTCTTGTATAGTATTTCCAAATTGAATTAGAACTGACCGATCAACGATTCCTGACATATTCGTACATTAAACAACGTGCTGACACCAAAAAACGATAAGAGAACAGTACGAACACTGGTCAATTCGCTTCTGTGTGTCGCTGAAATCGTTCATGATGATTTGTCAAAAGCAACTGGAGTTAATGAAGAGATTAATAAACCTTTGACGAACAGATCACTCAGTTTGTTCTCTCTATCTCAAATTAAGAAGAATGAGTACGTCAAAATGAAACTACCATTAATCATGCCAAGATTTACATTTAATATGCTCAACATCAAGTAACAGTGGCTGAAGCAGATGTGTGTGATAGTCAATATTCACCTATATGTAGCCAATAATACAGTTCATGAGACACATGAGGCAGTAAAAAACTCACCTATATAGTGTAAGACGATGGAAAACAAGTTTTCTCAGTCCAATTCGAGAGTTGAATTCTATTAGAATCTTCCGCAGTGTAATGGATGAATCTTTCTGTAGTGTGGGTACTTCGAGTATTATCGAGAATGTCAAGGAAAGATAAGCACATCAACGCCTTCATACTCATCAACAGAACTTAACTCTTTAACAGACACAATATAATACAACTCAAGTGCAGGGTTGGAAATAATATTGTTCCAGGGAGTACCGCAATACGTGTAATTTCAAATAGAGTAAATAATGAATTTTATATCAAATGAGAGTTCGTCAAAAATGAGATCTATCAGTATTAAACAATAAGGGTTATGAAAAATTTTGTATGGTAAACTGTCTGAATATGTAAATTTTCATCGATCACTTGTATGAGAAAAATTATTCATGAAATGAAGTTCGAGCTACACGTGATACCAAAATCTTTATTTTCTCATCATTTAATGAATACAATCAATAATCAATATGACGAGTGTTAGCGTTCTTTACTGCATGAAGTCGAGATGACTACGAACATAGAAGAGTTTCAAATGACTCAGTATTGGTTTGCATGTTTGTCAAAACATCTGAAATGTGCATTTTGAGTATGTTGTCTTCGAGATAACGACAAGGACCAGTTTCTGATAGCGTTGTTTTTTTAACATCATCTTTGATTATTGTTCCAATATGTTCTACCATATTGAGATCGAGTGAATTTCCAGGCCAAATGTCATTACCCCAAAAACTTAATTTCGTTGTTTTGTAGCAAATGTTGGGTCTAATTCGCGCGCATACAAGGCGCTTTATCATGGACAAATGTAACTTCATCAGGATCAACAACATTTTCTTCATTTTTATAAGAAAGGAAATATGTTTTGAGTCAAAACTATGTCACGAAAATAATATCTTAGTCCAAGATTCACCTTTATCTTTGATTATCTAATGTCACCTCTTAGCAGAAAATATTTCAAAAATCCCAATGCATGCTTAATTTTTAACCATTTCACGATATCTTTCATCTTCTTCAATATCTTCGATACTTTTTGCTCAAATTCAATCATTTTGATAATTTAGTCTGCAGACAATCCAAACATAAAATTCATCAGATATGCGTGACGTGCAGAAAGTCCTCTTCAGTCCAATCTTTTAACCAATCACACAGTCATAATCGATCCGATATATGAGTTTCCGATTTTAACGGTTTTAGCATGATATTGAACGGTTTTAATCCTTCTCGGTGTCGGTAGTTATTGATTGTTCTTGCAACGACATACTCTTTTTAGTTTTCTGTAAGTTTCTTCGTCACAACAGAACTACTTTTTCTTTGTCACTCACTCGCTTTAAGAATGATACTTTTACTTGCTTGTGATAATCTAAACTTAGGACCAGCATATGAATAATCAGTCAAGCATTGGTCATATGTTTTTTGCCCACCAGCCTGTAACAAATCAAGTCGTGCAATGAACTTTCTCCGCGACCCATTATCTATTTATAAATTTGCAGCAGTATCGCGAGTTTCATGAAAAGCGATGCACTTAATTCTGTCAATAATTCTCTGCCGTTCAGTATCATAAGTACCAGCCATTTTCAAGTAAACGGACTTAATTGATTCACCAAAAGTATAGATTTTTTTTATGAAAGATATTGATCGGAAAATGATCTTATATATTGTTTCGCAAGCTACTTAAAGTTTTCTGCTCTATAACTTTCTAACAGAAGGAAAATAAAATATCTTTTTTATCTATCGCTATAACAAGGAACAGACAACAGAGCAAAAAACGACAATCGTATTCTCTGAATCAGATTTACGTTTTATGATCACTAGAACAATGTTCTTTTCCATTTTTCCGACGAAAAATTCCTTTTTTTCCTTTCTTTTCTACAATTCACTAAAAGTAGATTATAACGATTGCATTCTACAAAATTCTATAAACATCGAGAGTTTCACATACGAAAATATTCATAATCCTTATTGCTTAGTACTAATAGATCCCATTTTTGACAGGCTTTCATTTTATATAAAATTCATTATTTACACAATTTGAAATTATAGTGGTCCCCCCCCCCCCCCCTTTGGAAAAATATTATTTCCAACCTAGTATTATGTTGTATTTCTCTTTCAAAATATATATGCCGATCTATTTCAAATCTCAACAATGGTTTTTTCTCTCATATAAATCTTATTTCTTGTCTTTTATTGATTTATGAAAAAATTCAAGGAATGTTAAAACATAGAAGAAAATATTTCTTAAGAGGAAATGATCCCAACTGATTAATTGACTTTGTGTCAAGACAATGTGCATTATGTAAACCCCATTTGAACTGTGAATACTCTCAAAAAAGAGTTCACGACCCTAGCTGATTGCTAAAGACATATTACATATTTACAGTATTTCTTAAGTCAATACTGCAGTATTTCGTCAGAAATACAATTAAAACTCATTTTCAAGTTTCGACTTTATACGTTTCATAGAGACAGATCTCAATGAGAATAGCTGATTTTGAAAATTTTAAATATTTTGGTTGTTTCCATTCGAAGATACGACTATGATGAAAGTGTGTCTTTTACATCACTTATATGCATCGACACATGTAAATATTCTTATTTCAGGATAGGAACACATCAAAAGAACTTAAACTTTCACAATAAACTATTCTATTTGAGGTCTGTCTCTGTGTAAAGGTTCAAGTGAAAATTCTAAAGTCTGTTTTCGTGATGTTCATGAGAGGGATGACAGCATTTATTGAAAATATGTTGTACAAATGCATTATCTTCGCAGCAATAAGCTGAAAGTTGGAATTCTTTTCTAAATATTTCTAGTTCCTTAGGATCTGCATGATTCACAGAGTATCGATTCGAAAACGATTAATCAGTTAATGAGCATGCTTCGTCAATCATTAATTTTATCTGAATAAATGAAACATTGAGATATAAGTAGAGATACAAGCCGAACATTGTACAGATTGTCAACAACAATAGCTCAAAACGTTGTAGGAAATTTTGATAATCTATTTCAACGTTCTAATTGTCTTGCTGCTTCGTCACTCTTGACCAAAATAATAAATGAAATTTTCAGCTCTGACCACAACACAGATATGAATACTAAATTTTAAACATTTGTGGACTCACAGAATCATATTTTTCGAGATATCTTTCCTCGAATTTCGTGTCAGTCTGTCATTAAACATTATTTTCTTTCTTTTTCCATTTTGCAAAAATTCTCAGAAGTAAAACAATTTCTAAAAGATCTTGGAAAACTTTCATCCATGATCACTATCCAAGAGAATAAAAGTAACATTTAATGCAGCCGATCAATGCTAATATATGCATCAGCTTACATGTTTAGATACAAAAAATTTTAATCGTGAAATGACTGCATGTGACATTAAAATAATTGTCTTATCATATCCTTTAATCTACCTATACAATATGTCAACAGTTTCCTTATTAGATCATTTTTATATTTATGTAGAATGAACAAAAATGAATTTTTATAATTATGATAAGTGCAAAACAACATAACAGGAATAATTGACTAGATCAACGTAAATATATGATTAGTTTCTCACGGCTACTCTTTGATCGACTCTGTATGTTGCACTTTCTTTATCTTTATTAATTGTTTGTTTTAGTATTTGATGATCAGGATGCATAGAACCAGTTTCTTGTAATCTAACGTGCCATGAAAGGGCTTGTTTAAGATCATGTGGTGTATGTTGACCAAATGAAACACGTTGTGCATGTTGAAAATAATCTCTTAATAGATCTTTATACATTGGATGAACACATTTTTCAATAATTAATTGAGCTCGTTCTCTTGGACCTTTAGCACGTAAATCAGCTAAACCTTGTTCACTAACCATTATCTGAACTGAATGTTCATTATGATCAACATGTGAAACCATTGGAACAAATGCTGAAATTCTTCCACCTTTAGCTATTGATGGAGTCATAAATATTGATCTATACTATTAACAAAAAATAAATCAAAATTATATGAGAAAAACCAAAGGAAAAATCTTACAGCATTCCTAGTAAAATCTCCACTTCCACCAACTCCATTCATCATAGCTGATCCAAGAACATGTGTTGAATTAACATTTCCATAAATATCAGCTTCTAACGCTGTATTCATTGTAATAAGACCAATTCGACGAATAACTTCAGGATTATTTGATATTTCCATTGGACGTAAAATAAATTTCGATTTAAGATCATGCAATTGATTATGAAATCTTTTTTGTCCTTCTGGTGAAAATGTTAATGCTGTTGTTGATGCAAAACGAAGTTTATCACTATCAAGCAAATCAAAGATTGAATCTTGTATTACTTCAGTATACATTTCAATCGATTTAAAACGATTATCTCGAGCTATATATTAATTATATTCAATGTTTATTTTATTTATAATAAAAAAAATATATTTGTTTTTACCTATACAAGCCAAAACAGCATTGGCTACATTTCCAACACCCGATTGAAATGGAAGTAATGTTTTTGGAAATCCTTTATTTATTTATTTATTTTAAATAAGAAAAAAAAGCTAAAACAAAACTTACTATCATGTTCAACTTCATGAAGAATAAATTCAAGAATATGATTAGCTATTTTAAAACTTGCATTATCAGGTTTTTTAAAACCTTAATTAAATTATTAATTATTTAATAAATAAATAAATAAATAAATAAATTACCTGGAGATGAATCATATTTATTTGTTAGAACAATTCCTTTTATTTTTTCAGGATTGACACGAACATATGGTGTACCTGAAAATAAATTAAATTTATTTTTAAATATTTAACAATTAATCGACAATGAGAGTAATGAATTTTAATAAAATATTTAAAATAATAATCAATACTTATAAGAAATATAATATTTATATAAGAACAATTTTGTGTTGTGCAAATTGACGAATTCCTATTTTTTTTCAAAAGAATATTTCATTTAGTTTAGAAAAATCTAAAATGATTTGTGAAGACTTTTTTTCTCAGATTTTAGTCGAACAAAAGAAAAAAATGAATTTTGGAATTTCAATATAAAATTATACTCATGAATGAATCTTATTTTGTTTTACAATATTCAAAAATGTTCATCTAGCAAGATAAATGTGGCCAAATGCCAAATATCTTTTTCATAAATCTATAAATGAGTCAATTTAGTTTACTGTATTCATTCTTACATAGAATGCTGTAGGAGTCATGATACATGTCTCTATTCAATGTTAGAATTTCTGAAGTTGATCTTCTAAGAATGATATTTTTCATGAAATTAAATATCTAATCATTCTAATCTTGTCTTAGGAGATAATACATTGAGAAGTATAGTTTTTTTTCCTGAAACACTTAAACGTTAACTTTAAAACGCTACATGAAAGCGTAGGAAATTTATTCATATATTAATAAAAACAATCATTTGATATTTATTTGTATATTTTGATTATTTATTCATAAACTAATTATAACAATTGTGTACTTAGTAAAATATATACGAATTTAACGAAACGAGTCAACAACGAAAAAAAGAAAATATTTATGAATGACAGGGTGCATATGATCATAGTTGAATGATCTATAACTGTAGACGATATATGAAACATATCTTAATATGTGCCTTTGAATAGTTTAGAACAAATAATCACTTGAGATGTTAAATTAGAGTAATAGGTATTGAGTTAATATTAGTTTGAATCAATTAAGATATAAGCAAATGCACAGTTTCAATCATAGAAGATATTAAACTTTGATTAAGTCGACTGAGATTTACAATAATAATTATTAACTAGCTAATATTATCTTATTTTATATATAAGATAATTTATTTGTTTTTCATCGTTTCATTATCATAAAAGGCAATATTAACATTATTTTGGCTTATTTTTGCTTTATGCTACATTTTAGAATTGAAAACTTAAGATAAATGTGCCTATTACTGTAGATATATTGTATAGTAATTTATAGTAAACTGATTAGATATTGAATTTGATGAAGTAAATTCTTGTCAAAAGTTAGCTGATTGATATAAAATTGAATAAACAAAGATCCAATGGATTCTATTAATCTTTATATTGACAACTAGTGCAATTGACTGCATAGAGTGACGGGTATTGTTTATGAAAAAGTGATTTGTCACAATGAAGAGTTTCCTCGTAAGATAGAACATTCGTTTTCGAGATATTCAACAATAAAAAAAATAATTATTATCTCTGAAAAGAAAAACGATTGGTTTTCGATTAAATTTTAGAATATTTTAGCGATATTGGAATCTATCCATATTGGAAATGACATTGTTTGATTATTTTAAAAATGCTCATTCAAAATATTCAATTTGAGAAACAAAATAGACACAAATCTAGAAGAAAGGTTCTTGGAGAAAAAAAAACTTCATTGAGTTTGTTCTCATTTCTTAAAGATCTTTTTTTCTACTAAATTCATCGAATAACGAGAATGTTCGAAGTAGATATGCACTAAACTAGAATGTTGACATTGAAAAAGTCTAGTTCGAGATAACATTGCGATTTGATCGATTATTATTAGTCTGAGTTTATTCTCGATTTGAATCGTTTTCAGTTATTTAATAAAAATGAATAGAAGTAAATCAAAACAAACCGATTTTAATCTTGACTATAGAGAATCAAGATCTACTGAGACAAAGTATTAAAAAGCTCACAAGACATAAACGTACCATGAAAATAATAACCATATTATGAAATAAGCAAAACCGACAATCGAACTTAACTGAATCTTCGAATATCTACATTGGCAAATATTCAATCTACTCGAAATTGTCCCAATTCGTTCGAGAGTCTCAGTTTGATCCCGAACCTTTTTTCACTGAACACCGCAACTCAATTTAGAATCAATGCATTCATAGTTCGATTAATTTTTGCTCATTATTGATATTTGTGCTCCAATCGACATAAGACATTAAGTGTCTTATCCTCCTACGACATAAATCGATTTTGGAACAACTATATTCAAAACGTAAGAAATTATCAAAATGTGTTGGGGCTATAGTCAAGAGTCTATAGTTAGATTTTCATAGCATATAACGACGTTCGAATGAGATATATTCAACAAACAATGCTCATAAATAGCTTTTTTGACAACTCAATATTATTGGTGAGTCTTTATTCTATATAGTTATGTTTGTTTTTTTTTGTTTGAAAGAGCATGTCAGGATGCAAGACATGACAGAGCGTTTTTATTTAAATTCTTACTTTTTAGGCGGAGAAAACGCATCACAAGCGCAATATCTTGAAAAACTGTCAAAAAATGCTGCTCGAGTTATAAATGTAACAAAGATTTATTTGAAAAAAAGAAACTCTGTTATGCTCCGCATCTTGACATGCTCTTTCCAAGCAAAAACATAATTCGACATTGACTACAATGAAGCTCATTTTGACAATTGTGGAATGCATGATGAAAAAAAAAAGTAACGAGAAAAAATGAAAAAGATTTCATGCTTTTGTCTGAAAGAAAGCATATTTTTCAAATAGATTAAAACAGAAATAATCAAAATTTTTTTGAAAAAAACGAAGTGTCTAATAAAAATATCGTCTCGTTTATGAAAGATCATACCTTGACGTATATTTCCATGTATTTATCTTAATATCTATAATTCTAAAGAAAACTAACGTGTTTTTTTTTGTTAAACGATTCTTTATCCACAAATAGAACGTTTAGATGAACATATCTCTCGTTCATATGCTTTTCATATGTAATAATATATTGACTAATAACTTTATTTTTGATAATATTATAAAATTTGATATAGACTTACCAATTCTATCATCTACATAATCGATATTAATTGGTCTTCCTGTATGAATATCAGGTAAATAAATATCATGAAGACCTTTCATATCTAATGGATGTGCTTCATTCAATTCAATATAAATATCTTTAGCTAAAGCTAAATAAGTTGCGCTCATTCCACTTGAATTAGTTAAATAAATTCTTCCATCTGAAGTAACATCACAAGCTTCAATAATAGCAACATCAATTGGTGAAAATATTCCTTCTCGTATATATTTACTAACATGACTTAAATGCATATCAATAAAGTTTAATTTTCCATTATTAATTAATGTCCTAAGATCACTATGTGATTGATAAGGAATTTTTAATTTCATTCTTCCTGTACGTGCTAAAACTCCATCAAGTTCATCACCAGTTGATGCACCAGTATATAAATTAATTGAAAAATTTTCTGGATTTTTAGAATTTTTAATTCTTTGAGCAAAAGCACTAGGTATTACTTTTGGATAACCAGCTGGTGTAAAACCAGATGCTCCTAATGTTAATTTTTCAGGTAATTTTTCTGCAACATCTTCAGCTGACATTAATTTTGATTTAATAAATGAATTTATTCGAGATTCAGTTGCATAGCATCGTTGGGAGATTTTAATTAAATTATTACGACAAAACATATTTCTACTTTGAAAATTTCTATCTAAAATAAGAATGAATTAAAAAAACATGATATTTTGCCTTTGACATTTTTTATTTATTATTAATATACATTAATAATTCGAATAGTTGATAAGTTTTTTAATCGGATAAATTCGAACCAATATATCAACCTTCAATACCTATTTTAATGTAAAAACTTATTTTTTCTAGATAAAAAAGAAAGCTCGATAACGTAGCCCCTTTGAAACTGAAATATGGAACTCACACACGCTCTCCATCCTCATTCAACTAATACAAAATATGTAAAGTGAAAAATCTCTCTTAGATTATAGTTGTTTCGCAGGATAGTCAATCACTATAGTAAGAACCTCTATAATTTCTGCATTTCGAACAGAAGTTTTCGAAACTTTTTTTCTATGAGAGTCCTTTTTTTAAATTCATATTTCTTAATTTAACATTCTTATTATTATAATCATTGAAATAATTGGCAAATAAGTCTGTTTTACATATTCATGATATCTACAGCAAATCTTACGCACTGTCATATATATTAATCAACTCACACATAACGCGATATTCATTATTTTTCAAAACTATAATACTTAATCAATTTTGCAAAAAAATAGACGATCTTACGCCTGCTATTTTCGATTGCTAAAGTTCGTAATGGAAGCTTCTGTTGCTAAGTGTCTGTAATGGGGAGGGAGAAGGGAAAACCGTGAAAACTTGGCCTTAAAGCTTACAGTCACTATTTTCTTCGAAAATATATGTGAGTTCCACAATACTTTGTTTAATAGCGTGAGCGTAAGTATTTATAGTTATATATTTTGTACTTTTTCAAGAAAAAGTAAAAGTAAAATACCACGTATTGGTCATGCATGCTGCGTAGGCACACTTACAGTTCGCAACGAGTACTCTCGTCCTTGTAGTTAAGTACAAATATTGATCATGATGTGTACTGTGTATGCATACTCACAGTTCGCAGCGAGTACTTTCGTCCTTGTAGTAAAGTGCATGTATTGATCATGCGTGCTGCGCATGCATACTTACAATTCAAGACGAATGTTGTCGTTTTTATAGTTAAGTACAAAAAAATGTACTTTGCACTATTACTTGCAACAGTAAACAAATGCATCTGTTGCAGTTTTTTAACTATTGTTCTTAATATTTGACGATTGTTCTCAATAAAAGATATTTAACATATATAAAAGTTTATTTGATAAAGTAGTTTAACCGTCTACTAAATACATCTATAAACTTAATAAAAATAATGAAAAATATACGATTTCTAATTATTTTTGAAAATCTAAAATTGTTTAATACAAATAATATTTTCAATATCCAACGTATTGTATGACGAATGAAAGATATTCAATTTCGAAATAATTATCAATTGGATAAATCGTTTAAGTTTAAGATGATTCGGGAAGTTTCTAATAAAGGAAATTTTTATTGTAAACGTATTCAATTTTAAAAATGATTATTCACATGTATGAAAATAAATCTTATAAGTAGAATTTGTTTTAAGTTAAGTATTGTTAGGAAAACATTAATGGTTTTAATCTAAAATTTTAGCGAGCTCTAATATATATTATAGAAATATTTTATGAACTTTCTCAACTTAAACTTGTTCTATTGAATACTAAAAATGATTCTCTTGACAATTCGAAAATTCAGTGAATCAATAATCTGTCCTCGCTTGCAAAACATGGATCTTATTTGCCACCAATTGTTGGTACCGTTATTGAGAAGTCTATTTAAATATGAGAGAAAGTTGAACAAATATCATCATTAATATATATATATAATTATTTTGAATAAACTCAAACAATGAAAATCGATAAGTGCCCTACAGTAAATATATAATCATATAAGAGAAAAGAAAATTCGATTAAGATATTCTTATTTTCATCTAGTTTTTGATCATATTATATAGTTATGGTCTTGAAAAACGTATTAGATTTAGTCAACATTAAAGATAAACTTAATTATATTAATAGATCAATGAAACGTATAAAGTACTTTATTCATAGTTAAATAGCGATAGCAAAGAATCTTTTTGTACTTGACCATAAATTCAAGTACCAGATCAAGGATAACTCGCAAAAGGACAAGTTAAAGAAGAAGTACATTTATTTAATGTAGAAATTAAATGATTTTACTTGATATTCTAATACTTGTTCTATTTCTGTTTTTTTGTTTTACTTGATCTATTTGATGTTTATTTTGCTCGATATTTATTGTCGTTTGTTCTATTTAAAATAACAGAAATAATTTATATTGAAATAAAGATTTTTTTTTTAGCTAACCTTTTTTATAATTTCTTATTGTTTTCTTTTTTCAAATACATGACATGTTGATTAAAGTTGTTCATTGATAAAAAAAATAATTTGATGATCTATTATTGTTAATAAAACTAACTTAAATCAACTAAATATTAATATATTAGTTTTATTAAATACTGTAAACAAGATAATATTATATTGTCTTGAAAATAGTTAATCCAATTAATACTTGCAAATATTCAACAGGAAAGCAATAATACATGATATATAATTCAATGCCTAATAAATCAAATAAATGTAGAAGTTTTTAATGAAAGATTCTACTAATATGGGAATTTTCAATCTTTTAACGATCATTTTCAACCTAACAGCAAAGCTTTAGATATTGGAAACAGAGCAAAAAACAAAAAACAAGAAAGATAAAAAGAACCATCATAAATCATAACACCATAAACATTAACTTTCAAAAACTCCTATTATCATATGAATCAAATCATCAAACAGATAATTTAATGGAATAATGTTTTTGTAATTAATAATAATTCAATGGAATAACTTTATGAAATTAATAACATTTACAATATTGATAGCACGTTCAAAATTAGTAACACGAAAATGAAACCAATGATAAAGTATCATTCATTGAATTATAATAAATTGCAATGAGTTTATTCCAAGTACTTATATACCTACTGGTATAACTCATGCTTTAAGAGAGCGTCCATGAGCCAATCGAGCATCACTTCAATACAAGAGGCACTCAATAAAAAAAAATTTTCTGGTTTATTTTGCTCATTTAACGCATTAATGTTTAAAACCAACAATCCTAAAATTTTAGGTTATAATACCCTTCCTATGAAAAGTTAGCCAATATTAACTTTTAGCACCGTCATACCTTTTTTTGGAAAAATAAGAAAAAATACTCTACTAAAGATGTACTAGCTTGCGTTTCCATGGATCATTGAAATTTTCCGTAGTATACATAGAAAGATGGAGAATTAAAAGATAAATAAAATAGGGTATATTGATATAATATAATGTCTAACAATTTAAGTTTTACAATGTCAGCATGAGCCAAAGGAAGTCATTTTGATCAGTCAAAATAAACCAGTGTACCTCCTGCTGTGTTGCAAGATCAGGAGAACCCCGACTGAAATTGTATATGTTGTGCAACTTTTTTTTCTACAAAATGGTGTAGGTGTGAGTGTGGGTATACCATTGTGCTCTAAGATAGGATCCACTCATACCAGTGCTCACACAGCCATACCCATACTCAATTCACAGATATTTCGAGATAAACTATCGTTGCTGTACAAAGATCGTCATTTCTGTTGCTTAGCTTTATCTAATCACATAACGACTCCAAAATATTTTTCTTGTAACTTCTCAAGCGGAAGATACTACTTCATGGTTATACTTTGACACAAGGAAGATGTGTAATACTACTCTGACTCTATTCACTAGCTAAATGGTCAAACGTTGGTAGTTGAAATATTGCATCAACTAGCAAAACAGTTTTCAAGTTAGAATTCAAGTTGAAGATGAGAAAGACTGAATATTCTCACTATTTTGATGATAGATGGATGTGAGTTTTCATTCAGTCACTCATCGACGAAAACCTAGCTTGACTTTCCAATTATCAACTTGTAGACTTCGAGAAAGAAAGAAAATCCTTTGAAGAAATGTACTGTCTGTGGATTTTCTCATGTTTCTGTCACATACTCAATTCCACGTCAGTGAGCAGCTGCTTGTTAAAAAAACTCCGAAACAACCATGTTTTCAATGAAAAACAAGAAACCATAATCAGTCTTTCTTTGTCGTGTATGAGTATAACACATTGTTTCATTTTGTATCTCTCTTAGTTTGAGGGATCGCTAACATTTCTCTTTTCCTCATATCGAATTGTGTTCCACTACGATGGAAATCGGCCGACAAAACAAATGTTCTGAGAAGCCTAAAAGTAAATAGGTCTGAAAAAATTAGCAGAAATATTATTTATTCAATGGTGAATTCGAAAGGACGATGAGAAATTTACAAAGCAAAGAAGTTGTTCTTGCGCAATTTGTATTGATTGAAGCAGCTTTTTCCATAGGTGACATCATCAAATTGAGCCAATGATTCAGAGTTAAGCATTGACTCAAGTAAAGCCCACATTGACCAATAGAGATGAGTAAGGGCAATGAAACAATCACATTGATCACATAGTTTTTTCAGGTCGTGTTCATTGCTCGTGAGAGATAAGAAGCGAGCAAATTTGAAATATTCGGCTAGGAACATCTTTCTCAATTCTTGATTCGGATAGTCGTTTGCCAAGTCTGGTGACGAACTAAGACCAGCGAATTCGACGAAGTAATTAGTGATATCAAAAAGATAGATATTCTCAGCATGGTGTTCGAAGTCGATCATTCGAATAGTATTTGTTTGTTTGTCAAGAAGAAAATTTCTACTCTGTGTATCGTTGTGACAGAAAACCACCGGGATATTCGACCAGTCTCATTTGAGTGTGAACTCAATTTGGCATATATCATTAGCTAACTGTGACCAAGAATAATCAAGCAGAGACTCGAGTGAATCGATTGATGGTGGACTCGATTGAAGGTTCACAGTTGTCTTAAGCGAACCCAGAACATCCATTATTGGAGTTGCAATCGCTTCGAGTCTCTCTCGAAGTTTTGGATTTGTTCCATCTAATAAATTAAGATAGTAACGGAGCTTTTCAATAAGCAGAGCTTTTTTCTTCGAAAACTCATCAGCGGATAGAATCGAATGATATTCAGCCAGTTTGCGTGCCACCATTCGGCTCAACCAAATCAAATACATCTACAAAAAAAATCAAACGATATGGATATTCAACATCAAATATGTTCTTGGCATTTCAACAGATGATCATTGATAGTGTCAGTCTTCGAAACGTATTTTGAATCTAACATATGTGTTTATGCGAAGTTAACTGAAGTGCAAAAAATTCGCAAGATTTACCAAAATTTTAAAGTGACTGAAAAGTAGCAATATACTTTATTTTTTCTACTGTGAGACTACGCGAAATGACGATATTTAAAGTTCTTGAAAGTTTGATTAGCACATACAGATGAAGAGAACAGTTATTAGTCGATGTGTCACTCACTTGATATTCTCATCTTGAATAGTGATCCTTTCACCAGCAATATATGAATAGATAAATCCATTGTTGAACGTGAGTAATACTTTGCTGGCCATGTCGTATTGAGAAAGTCGAATCATTGTTCCAATTTCTGTTTCTCAATCGACAATGAAATCCGAATTGGCTCCATAAATTCTGACAATGAATGCTTCTTCATCTTCCCCATGCAGGAACATGGCAGTCAGTGTGTTCGAAAGACTAGCGGTAAGCATCTTTGCATTAATTACCTTGTTGATTCAGTCCACTTTGACCGAACAAATGAGACGAGGAGTCGATGTATTTAGATCACTCGGATCCAATTCAATATCAATGTGTGTTGGCTTATAATCTTCAAATCGTCCAGTTGCCATTCTCACACTTAGTACATACGCATTTGGATCGTTTCTCCTTCTTTCTTTGAATACTTATTTCGAAAGGATATTGACAAATGGAAAGATGATGGTAAAACGTACATCAGAATAGAAAGAGAAAAATCAACAAGAACAAGAGAACAAGAAAAATAACGCCGCAAACACAGAGAAAACCTTAAGGATAAAAGAAAAGGTTATTGGATGTATTCTATTCGAGCAACAGAGTAGAGCACTGAGTAGGCCTATCGATAACAGAAATCGAACCTATTCTACATACGAACGTATCTTCTTACTCGATCAAACCTTCCGGATGCTTTCGAATCTTCAGTTTTCGACTCCTGATCGAGAGGGAAATGAGTCATTGATTATGCAAGCAAGAACATTCACTTCTAACTTCTTCAATTGATATTTCTTTTAAGAACAAGTCTGAGAGAGGACGAGCCTAGGCAGCCAGAAAAAAATCTTGTTTTTCAGTTTAGTTATCTCAAATGAAAGGTCTAGAAAAACTATAGTTCAGTCCAAAATATTTAGTCATTTGATTTTACCGATAAAAAAACTCGAGCTAAAACATGTTGAAAGTATTTAATTTGGCTTTAGATAAATCGCTAAAAATGGGTATGCTTAGTATTGTTCCTCTATCTCACGAATGGCTTTACCGTTTGAACTCGGAGACTCATGATTAGATAGAGAACAGCCTAAGTTACAAACCATCATATTTGAATAACTGACAAACATAACAAACAAAGTGTCATAGATCAAATAATGTCAAAAAGTCTAAATTTCGGCCCTTCTGGGCTAGCGGTATTTTGGACTTTTCTTAACTTGTACACACTTTACTATTCAAACAATTTTGCCATTGTCTTTCATAAATCTATGAGGTGCACCAATGATCTTGGCCACGCCAAATACAAGCAGCAGATTGGTTTAAAATAACTTATTCGACCCAGTTTTGTGCTCCGAGCACAAATTTGAAATCAACTTTTCGATTAAAAAAAAATATTGTATGACCTTCAGCAGTAGGATGAAAAATCACTAGGTCCAATCAGTCACAAGATGGTTTATGCTTACTTGATCCCACAGCTTTTAGGTTAGACAAATTATTGTCAAAAGATCCATTCTAAATTTGCAGACTTGACTGTTTTCTGTCAAACGGGACGCTCCCAGACTCAAATAGTCAAGATGTCCATGAAAAAATGTTAAAATACCCAGCAAAACCATGTCATCTTAGCAACTTTTTTAGAGTCAAAAGAGACCCTTTAAACTTGCTTTACCTCGCGTTTGTCATAGGTTAAACCAAATCAGCTAATATTGTGAATTTGACTACGGTTTAATCAGACTTTTCATTTGGGATAACTAAACGGAAATACAAAATTTTTTCTCGAACGACCTAGGACGGTCTTCACGCGGACTTTCTCTTAATATGTGTTTTTTGTGAGTTGCTGACAAGATGACTTCTATTAATGATAGATACTAAGAACCAAGATCGAAACGAATCAGAAATTTTTCATCAGACCTTATGTGACTCGACTGAATATCTATGTACTTAGATTCTATTCAACATAAGTCTACAACAAAGCAATGTCGTTATTATCATTTTGTGCGAAGCGCATTTGTAAATATAGTCATAGAATAGATGGAATGGAGCAATCTAAGATCTCTTTCATCAATAAAAATGCAGAAGACTGTACACTGACTTTAGTTTACTACTGTTGTAATAATCCGTGACTGAAGATCTAACAAGAAGAATTGTCTCGGCAAGGTAAGCAAGAAAAAGGGAAGAACGACAATTATATTCACTTCACTCTATTGAATTTTTTATATCTGTTATATGAAAACAAGAGACAGAATCGGTAGATATAATTTTGAGCACTTAAACATGAATTATATGTAAACAAAGTAAATGTGAAAAACAAACTGTTGACAATATCGAACATTGTACTTTTACAATTTGACTACACTTTTTATGATGAGTGTGTCGACCATTAATCGAATTCAAGTCATAACAATAAGGTCACAATGGAGAGGGAAAAGTTCGAAGAAGTTTAATCCTATGAAAACACAATATATTTGTATAATGACGATCATACAAACATTCGTCAAATATAATTAATTATTTTCTCCACAAGAGTTGTCATTAGAGACATGTAAAATTATGATAAAAACAGGATATGGGTATGGGTCATCCTTGTCTAAATGTCTACATCCACACCCACTAAAGCGTCCTAATAAATTAAGAACAGACATTGCTTGTACTAGCAAAAACAAATCAATGAATTATGACTACTTCACTAATAGTAATGAATTGGTATCCAAAAATTACAAAATAGATGAAAAAAATAAGCACGCATTAAAGTAAATATAAATCATGATTCATAATAATAATGAGAATTTGTCGCATTGCGCAGTAAAACTGTAATCATTCTGATGCCATGTGCTGGTACATTGATGGCTTTCCAAATTTCGACAAATTCTCCTAAATCTTGATGAAGCCATAGGTCTCGAATGGAAACAGTCCAGATTGGAGTAGGTGGATGAGGACATAAATGATGATCGAATAAATCGTCAAATTCCAATGTTATATTAGCTGTAATATTCAATCGATTTAATAGGACAACTGCATGAAAAGGTAAAGGACTAAAACGTGGTGTAGTAGTCGTATCATAAACCTGTGACATATGTTCATAATAAATTGGTTTTGCCCATATTTCGTATGATCCATCTAATGCTCGTCGAATCATATTACCTGATCGACCTAATCTATCTTGATTGACTGCAATAACTTCTTTATTCGTTAGAATATTTGCAATTTCCTGTGTCATTATTCTTAAATCATTTCCCGCAATTAAGGGTGAACTCATGATAGCCCATAGCGAGAATTGTGAAGTATATTCTTCCATTGTTTGTTTACCTAAACCAACTGTTAAAATATCTAAATCATTCCAATATCCTGGTCGAGAAGCATAATAGACATTTGCTGCACGATCCGAAATACTTAATGTTGATTCCCATGCATCATAAATATCCCACGAAATTCGAGCCATATTACAATATTCAGGAGCCCATTGAAATGGAAATTCTAAATTATTTTCATTTAATATTAATTCATCACTATCACAACTATAAACAATTGAGCGATTTTGTACTAATAATGCTTTTGACCAACGTGTAAAAGCTGTAGCTCGATCTGTAACATTATCTTGATAACAACAGTCTAGTTTTAAAAAATCAACATTCCAACTAGAGAATAATGCTGCATCAAGAAATTCATGTTGCCAAGATCCAGGATATTTTTGACATGTCCATTCACCAGAACTCGAATAAATTCCAAATAATAAACCTTTCGAATGAATATAATCGGATAAAGCTAATATACCATGTGGAAATTTTGTTTCATTATACTTTAACATTCCACTGATTGGATCGCGATAAGAAGCTTCCCAACAATCATCAATATTCAAATACTTATATCCCGCTGACAACATTCCACTGGCAACCAATATATCAGCCATCTCCATCATATCTACTTCAGTATAATCACAACGAAAAACATTCCAAGTAGACCAACCCATTGGAGGAGTTAAAGCTAAACCATTATTTAAACTTGATATGATAGGCGGATTTATAAATAATAATAATAATAATGACAAGATCATGAATAACATGATTAGCTTTCTAATATAAGATTTGAAAAGACAATGACTTTAAGCAGTAACGCCAATTATTTTATTTTGATTTCAGTCTTATAAGTTGTGTTAGCTCTGAAAAGAAACGAAGAAAATTTTCTAGTCGATTATTATCTGCTATTCTTCTACAAAGTAATAGAACAAAAAACACAGGAGCACAAAAAACCGATCATGTATAGCATGGATATTGATAACGAACACTTCGAGCTTACGTACGTACAAAAAGATGATTAAGATATGCTTGTATGTAATACAAAGAATCTATCAAGCTGCAGGTATATAGCGGTTCGATGTTATCATTGTGTCACAGAAAAGCGTAAAGTGAAAAATGCATACATTGGACAATGAAGTTGTCACTGTCAAACTTGTCAGTTGCAGCATCATTGTCAAATATATCAGAACTGATATAATTCAACGGTTAGAAAATCTGAATTTTCTATAAAGACTTTGTAATAATCGTCTCATACTCAAGACTACTGTAGTGACTAGCTCACAAATGAGAATAACACGAAGAATCTCTATCTGCACACACTTGTTGGTATCGCCAACACTATCTTTTATCGAATAACAAATTACGAATGTTCTAGGCATAATTTTAAAACGGTTCATGATTATATCTATTTAAAAAGAGCTCATTGTAAGCGATTTTTCAACAGTCCATGACGTACTCAATGTTGTACAGCTCATTTAAATATTCTACGAGACAGGGTAACTGGATTTTTAGTATAGAAAAACGACAGTATTGTTAGAACTAGAGATGATAAAAAGATTAATACTATAAAAAGGTTTTTGTAGACATGTAGTATCAACTCAGCCATGATGCGCACTATTTTGTATGTATGAGTATGCATAAATAGTACATGAAACATATTTTTTGGATTAATTTTCTTTTCTCTTATTAGGTGTATGAATAAACTGTGTCAACATAGGTTTTCTTTCGCGTTTGAATAATTAGCTAATGATGAAAATGATTCGTTAAACATGCGAGTATCCAACATAACCTATGGCGTCACAGTATTGGTACAAAATATTCACTTACTTCTCGGTCAGTTGAAAGCAACTAGTTAGAGCCAAAAGCAGCTGCATAGAATCAGAATTATTTGCTCCTTTCTGAATATATGTGCAGAACTTCCTCCTGGGATAAAGTTGGTCAATTATTAACAACTTTTATGAAAGGGTTCAAAATAGTGGCTGTACAGAATACTATTTTGGTCGATTTTGTATTTCGATTAAAATCTACCGAATTCGACATGTGAAACAATTTTTAATGATTTAATTTTGTAGACGAAGATTTGTTCACCACAGTGTGCTGTTTTTCTCTTGTCTTATCTTGCATGACATATTTTAAAACTTGTATTTTTAAAAGTAGTTTAGAAAAAACACGATTGTCTAACAAATACTGGATTGCATAGAAACTGGGTCTTCATCTATAATAATATCGATTTTAAGCAGTTTCAAAGCGCGAAATACGGAAACTAAAGATTGCATCATAGCCGCTATTTTACATTGTGCAGACACCATTTTGGATCATGTCAAAAGCGTCACTGCTATTTGATCACTATTATACCAGAAAGAAACTCTAAACGTATATTTGGATGAAATAAACAATTCTGATTTCAACCAACTGTTTCTGGCTCGTGCCAGCTGTCTTCAAGTAATCGAAAAGTGAGTGAATATTTTGTACCGAGACTTTTATGTCATACGTTACATCATACTAAAATTTGAAAGAGCTTCTAAACTAATTGAATTTCGGATGTCAGAAGTTTGCACACAATTGAATGTTTAAAAGCGAGAATCTGTTGACACTTTAATGTAATTCTCCAAAATTGACCAGATAAAGTTACACAAGAACCCGATGATTTCTTCATTTACTACTTAGTGGATAGTACTTTATTATCTTATTAATTCTCTAATTATAATCTATCGCGATTATTGTTAGAGTTTGCTCTGCATCATGAAATGACTAAATGATAGAAGTTCCTCTAGGGTAAGAAATGTGTGTGTTTTATGCTTACAAAATACAAGTAGTAAACGCTTTCACGACGAGGATATAGTTCACAATCCATGCATCGAATGCATAAAGATCCATTTTCATGTAAATTATCATATAGTGAATGCAAAGCGACGTTGTAGCTGTGAATTTGTTTTTCTTACTGTTACTGACATAACGCACAAACAAATGTTATCGACTGTGCTGATAACAAATATAAAGTCGTAATATGGCAAAGTTGACAACTAGTTTTCTAGAACAGTCAGGTAGGTATCTATTATCTATTTTCACATCGATATCAACTATGTCAGAGATACATGGTTGAAAGTATCTTCTTTTATTGTCAATAATATTGTTTAGATCGTTTTCATCATCATTATCCCATAGTGCATCCATAACAGCAACAATTCTCTAATTCACTATCAATTTCTCTAAACATGTTTAAAGCTAATAATACTTTTCATTGAAATAATCTAAGTAACTCTTCAGATTTGGTTGAAGGTTGTTTTTTTTTCTTCTGAGAAGATAGACACATCAGTAGAAGCTTGAAACGTGATTTTAAGACTTCATATTTTTTCCCGAGGAAGTGTGAGGTGTGAAAATGTTCTGTTCCCAATCCATATCTACACCCACTAGAGACCAGCAAGGACACCCCGACCCCGACCCAGACCCCGCCGGGGCCGGGGCATGGTCGGGACTGAAAAAACATTTTCGGGGTCGGAGTCGGGGATCCTAAAATTTAGAAGACTCCCCGAAAAATATTTTTCATGTCTATGTTTCTTTGTCAACATATCATATAGTGACAATATTTCTATTGTTATATTTCTTTTGTCTTCTTTTTGTTCTGTCTTCGTCGTATGAGTCATCCCGATATAGAGATATACATATTCATACATATATATGCATGTCTTCTCTTGGAAGAGTCAGTTACTCTTGTTTCGTTTCATTTCATCTATCTTGCATTCTTTTCTGCTTCTATTTCTTTCAAGTCAATAAACTGATATTGATCTTGCCCTCTCTATTTCAAATACGCAATTGAAATACATGACACAATATAATGTCTTGCATATTAGACGTCACTTATTCACGAGAAAAAAAAATCAGGGTTTTTTGGGGTTGGGACCGGGGAGAAATAAAAAATATTTTCGGGTTTCGGGGCTAAAAAGTTTGACCCCGCTGATCTCTAACACCCACAATCAAAAAATGATTTGTTAAACAAATAAAGTTGTTTTTCTTCTGAAAATATTCCTGAAAAAATTATTTATAAATTGAAACGCATTGATGACCTACAACTAGAACATAATTCTTCACCATTCTTATGTATGAAGGTATTTTAGGAGTTTAATCTGTCAAGATTTCGTAATAATCTTATCTCAGCTTCCAAGGAACTGCATACAATAAAATACAGTCAATAGAACCAATTCACAATGTAGTCTTGGCTTTTTATATAGAGTATTTTTGAAAATAAATTATCAAAGTGCGGCCGTGAATATAAGTGTGGGTTAATCGAACACTTACAAGCACACCGATACATCCACATCTCCACACCCTACACCCCACACCCTTCAGATGTCCACTCCTAAAATTGTGTTCTTATCATTGTGTTACGTAGAATGCATTTGGTAGAAGAAATCTTGCTTCTTGTTATCCAGCTTGTTTAAAGATGAATATACTCCAATTCAAGTCAGTTTCTGTGACGTACAAAAACTTCTCAGCTTGGTGGGTGCAATGCCCTGTCCACTGTCCTTTTGTACCAATTATTACACACCAGTAATTTCCGTAAGTTTGATTTAGCCATTTTTTCACATCTTCACATATTCCAAATATGTTCGATAATGATGGTCCGTGTGTATCAATCGAAGTTCGTAATGTGGACAATATATTTATCCTCATAGTATCCGTGATTCCTGACTTTTGGGTAACAACTTCCCATTTGCCCATTCTAATCGCTTTAAAGAACAGATATCTAGAATAATGATAATGAAACAATATTTAGCATATAGTATCCTGATCTTGTCCTTTTACTTGCATCCTTGAAACTGAGACTTGAAAAAGAACGGTATCAAAAGTGACGATTATCACCAGTCGTAGAAAAAAGGTTTATTTTCTTGTGACTCCGACGGCACTCAAAAATTACCTAATTCTTCTTCCCAATGATTCACTGCTAACATGTTTTGAATAATCAATCAAAAGCTCTCAACACATTCATGACGCGATTACGAATGTGGAACATAATAGAGCTTATTTTAATATATTCCTCATGTCTCTTCCTGTTTTCATCGTAATCCATTCGACTAGTCATCAAAGAGCACAACTATTGGGATGAAAATAACACCCGAGACAACAAAGCAGCGAATAAAATAGTAATGATTACCAACGATCAACACTTCTACAGAAAAACAGCAATATTGAAAAAGAAAATTCCTTGCCGGTGTGTCTTCTTATTTAGTCGCTTTCTTTTCCTCTCCTTATCAGAATCCAAACATCTCCCATCAGAGAGCACAATTACTGAGAAAACCCCCCGAAATAGATATAAAATCTGATGTCTAAATGTGAGAATTCTCGTTGTTTCGATGTCCAGAAGGGAGAAAAAGACACTTGGTGATTAAAAAGTATCAGAAATAGACTGAAATTGTTTTTTTTTCATGAAAAATATTTGATCCAAGAATAAATTTGTATAATCAAAATCTGCATTGGAATCTACAACTGAAAGAATGGATCATTGTAAAAAATATACTCGTGTCTTGATTTCTCCAAAATATTTACGATAACCTATCTGTGACGATTTTAGATAGAAGAAAAGCTTGCATGGATGGAATTATGCTTTATTTAGCTTCTTCATATCAATAATCGCATCGGTTACATACAAACCACACGCTTATATACTCAACCACGAGAGAGAAGGAGAGAGAGAGAGAATAAGAAGAAGAAAGAAAGAGGGAAGAAATAGATAACAGGAAGAAGAATTATAAGACATGGCAGACACATCGATGTCGTCACATTCCCGGACCGAAAACAGACGCACTCCTGGGCATCTGCCAAGGGATCCAAAGAAAGAAGGAATATCAAAAGTTAGAAAAAGACAGTCGTATGCATCAAAGAAAAAAGAATTAGTAGCATATATCAAGAGAAAGCGTCTAGAAAAAGCAAACAAAAATATCATTAACGACAATCGTAGTTATCTTTAGTCTTATACATCTGGTAAAATTTGCATATGTCATGCATGTCATACAAAAACAGTAAATAGCACAATGTAATCCATATCAAAATGTAACAAAAAAAGAAAAAAGGACAGTTACTTCGATAAAAACAATTCGATACGTATCTGAGAGACAGCTCTTGGAAGTAGCGATATTTGGGGTGTTTATACATAATTGATTGGTTGACAGATCGTTTGTTGTTAATGTCATCGATGCAAACAATTGGCATTAAGGATAAGAATGTTTGTTGATAACCTGGGGATGTAATTAACAGGAATAATGTTGAAGCGAAATATGGTATTGGATATTTGTTATTGCATACCCAGGCAGACAAACTTTTCAGAAAACGCGTTTAAACGCACAGAAAGGACAAAAAATGGATGTTTTTGGCTCATAGTCGGGAACCGCGAATGTAAGCCAAAAGCGTCCACTTTTTGCGGATTTTAGGCCAATTTCTGTGCGTTTAAACGCGTTTTCTGAAAAGCTTGTCTGCCTGGGTAGTATGAAAGCACTAGCGTAAAATCGATGAGACAAGTCATCAAGCAGTAGAAGGAGACCACTTCTAATGCATTCTACTCACCGGCCCTTGAGGAGATGACAAATCACAAGAATATCACACCAGGACTTGCAAGTTTGAATTTAGGTTTAATATAGGAAATAGCAATTGAAAAATAATTGATAGAGTAAAACTGTTGACATAAATCATCAGGCTGTAGAAGAGGAACACTTCCAAAGCATTCTGCTCACGGATGAATCTATGATTCGATCGGCACATCGCTGTCTCAACCCTCCACAAAATTGAGACTGACTCGGCTATTTATATACGTAAACCGATTTGTCAATACGAACATGCCTAAAGCCGTAGTGTTCAATCCGTTGAGGAGGTGAAGAGTTAAAACAATCTACCAGTAGTACATGTGAGTTCGAAAGATGATGAATAAGGTTGAGTTGCTGATGACAGGATATTAAAGCTAGTTAAGAAAATGAACGAAGTGTTGAATCATGGAGTGAGTAGAAGCGATACAGCGCATTACGTATAGATGTTATAAGGACAGTGTGTTTGGATTACGCACAGTCGGCTGGGACTCAAGCCGCCCTTTAATACGTTCGCTGATCTGCGATAACACGACTGCTCGGCTCAGCAGTATTACCGGCTCTACGCGATCTCAATGAATTCGACATTTCTGAAATAATCGTTAATGTCGCTTTAGTTCATACTGTTCGAACAGAAAACTGAGAGGATCGATTACCAGGGTCGCCAATTGTGACGATTTTAGATAGAAGAAAAGCTTGCATGAATGGAATTGTGCTTTATTTAGCTTCTTCATATCAATAATCGCATCGTTTACATACAAACCACACGCTTATATACTTAACCAAGAGAGAGAAGGATAGAGAGAGAGAGAATAAGAAGAAGAAAGGAAGAGGGAAGAAATAGATAACAGGAAGAAGAATTATAAGACATGACAGACACATCGATGTCGTCACACTATATTCCCTTTTGAACGAAGGGATGCGAGTGCGAGGATATGGGTGGCAAAAACATTGAACCCAAACACCATCATATCCTCGTCCTCACTCATATTATAATCCACCCATATCTACCTGCACAGATAGTCGCACAAATACCACACCCGCGTTCATCCAAATTTAATCCTTTCAGTAGAGGATTATAATTTTTTGAAAAAATGAAACTTGACAAAACTCGAAATCAATATCTTTTTCTAAAGTAAATACATTATTCAAGATTCTTTTGAATTCTGCAAGTCTTTGAAATAACTCAAAATACATAATTCTACATTATATTCAATGCATTCATATAAAGTATCAATTCTTCTTTTTGTTGCCTTCATACGATGTGAATTCGTGTTGCCTGTACTTAAAGAGTTACGACAAAACCAGTAATCAACAGTCAGTATTGCTGATCTTAAATGTATAAATACGATAAACACAAATATTCATGGATTCATGTCATTGAATAATCAACAGATGGTGCTTTTAAATGCTATGTAGAATCCGAAATCTCAGGGTAAAAGTTCGCGTCATCCGTACTTGAAGGATAATATACGAACCGATCACAATATTCCACCCTTGTACACCTCACTCAAAAGTAAGTGCAGTTTATCCTAACACTTTTCGATCAATCAAAAGATGAGTTCATATTTGACCACGATCTACACATTCAGATGTAGATTTCAACGCAGACTTTCAATATACAAATTAATGTTTAGATCATTTCTTAGTCAACAAAAATCTGTTTGAGTTCATTGCCGGTACTTGTCGAGCTTTAAATTTAACTTTTTGAATTATGGAAATCAAAACAACAAAAAAAATGCAAATTTCAACATCAAATATTGAATCTTGTTCGGGTTTTATCCTAGTGACTGTGCTCTCTAATGAGTAGATCGCTGGATTCTAGTGGAAGCACTGGAAAAAATCAAAGGAAGCATGAGACACATCTCGAAGGAACCTTCATTTTCGCATTGTTTTTCTCTCTGCAGTTAAATATTGATGGTTGAAAATTGTTGTCGTTTCAAGTGTTGCTTTGTTCTCTCTTACGGTTTTTATCCTAGTATCTTTGCTCTGCGATAGGAAGACAGACAGATTTCGATGAATAGTGTATTTGCACTGAGTTTTTCACACTGAATTTGAAAAAAATAAGTCGTAGAAGCAAAACCAAAGAACAGAACAAACAATTGCCAAACTTTAAAAATAATTTGTTTTTTGAAAAAAAATGACTTCTTTCCTGTTTTGGGAGTTTTTCAATCTGAAAATTCTATTCATAAAAACCAAAACTGAGTTTTTCTTGATCAGCAGCTCAAGTACCATTGAGTCATATATATATATATATATATTTGTAAAGAAAAAACACCTTACTTGAATTTTGATTTGGGTGCACTTTAACTAATTTGCAATTCCTTATCAGTTCTCTTTTTGTTGGTGCAGTCGTATACACCATCGTTTTTCGTGTCGTCAGCGTTCTCACAAAATAAGAGCTGATAAGGACTAGTAGAGCGATTACAGCATTGAGTTACCGTTACATTCTTCTTTTTGACGACAAATTCAAAATGAAAACAACTTCGGTGTTGCTCGCACTTCTTTTTATAATTGTCAGAAGATAAGAGAGCACCTTTTATATTCTGCCTCTGTTGAAAATAAAAGTGAATTGAAGGACAAAGTATGGAATTTTCTTTCACTGGAAGTCTAAAATCATGTTATTTTTATGAAAGAAATACGGTGTCTATCTTACTTATCTGAGTCATTCGCAATTACGAAAAAAGGGTGTGGGTATAGTAGCATGGGTCTTCTCTTTATTAACACTCACCTACACGTCCATACTCCACCCTTGGAAATATGAATACAGTGCTCAAGCTTCATGCAGTGCATATACTCAAGACTGTTCATCTTAAACGATACACAAGTAATGATAAGTAGCGCCAGAAGCAAAATTCTTGTTTATTAATTCAAAATTGTTTTGATGATAGCTTTCTTATATTGAATCTCTTTCTATCGATAGTCAGCATGAAAGCAAATTCTGCTTATCTTGCAAGAACAAGAAAGACACTATTTGATATACACCTATGAGTTATTTGTTTTGGCAAATACGTGAGATTATTGCGTGTGAATAGTTGCAAGGAAAATATTCGAACATGATCTCATATGTTGCACTTCAGCACTTCCAAAACTTTTATTCTCATGAATATCTCAGAAGACAATAATTTCTGAAAACGTTTTTAAATACTCTAATCGTGATTCTCGTTTGAATATTTTCACAGTCATTTGGGAAACATCAAATTCAACTACTTTCATCATAAATGGTGCATGAAAAAGTGCGGAAATGGTAAGTTTGGCGTTAGAAAAACGTCCAAAAAGTTAAATAGAGTTGAAAAAACTCAAAATATAACTTCAATTTGAGCATTGAAACGTTTATTTTAGAAGTTCTTGTCCTCTTGGGTAAGTTTGCAACTTATTGCTTCATTGATGGACTCTTATCCTGCATTCATACGCAACAACTATCAATAAATTAGCTCACGTTTTTGTGGATGATATAAAACAACTTTAGAAAAATATTTTGGAAGTAAACACAATTTTCTGGAAATTCTTTGTAGATACAAGAATGTTCTAAGCCGACGGGTTTGACAGGGTATCAGAAAGAATATTTATCATATCCATTTGCTATTATCTTGTCAAATTAGGAAACGATTCTTTTTTTGTTATACCAATGCTTTTTGAAGAAACTGTCATAAATATAAAAGTCGCCGATGGACTCTACCATTCATCCCTCAAAATTAATTCTATTTCAAAAGTATTTTCTTCTAGCACACTAAATGCATTTCTCGATGAATATGTCAGAATCCAATTTTCATGCATACTTCTGAAAAAATTACTTCACGAGAACAAAAACAAGTGAAAGCTATTTTGAAGAGAATCACTTTAAAAGATTTTCTCCATGTTTATCATTATATAGTAAATAATATAAGTTATTTGAAGTATTGCTGTTGGTTGTCTTCTGTTTAACAAAACTGTTTATATATGAAACAACAATTATGCGGTTTTTATCTTGACAAATTTCTTTCATCACATCAGAATATATAACATTAGAACAGAGTATAAATGGAGTTTATACTATGCATACAATATTAGGTTTTTGTATTTTTCTTCATAGATAAATATTTATTAATTTAGATTGAATATTGATACATATACTATAGAAAACATTTTTTCCTCTATTATATTTTGATGGCAAACATTAGTAACATAGAAAAAGTAAGTTGTAAAAATGTTTGAAGATCTAACTATTTGTCATTGACTAGATCATTATTCCAACTGAACCTATTGGCTCCATACCTCGACCCGATGATTTAATTGCCGCTCAACGTAACTATCGTGATGGAAAAATTAATTTTAATCACTTAAATGATTATTATAAAAGGGCTATACAAATTACAATCGAAGAAATGGAAGCTACAGGATCACCGGTAGTAACAGATGGTGAACAAACAAAACCATCATTCCTAACTTACCCAATCTCTACATTGTTAAATGAATATTATACATTTACACCAGACTGTTTATCAATTCAATTTGCAGATGGTCATCAACGAATAGTACCGTGTCTGACGAAAGCTCCATTTCGTTATGCAGTTTATGCTCATAGTTATATTGATGTTGCAAAACGAATAACTCAATTACCAATTAAGTAAATAATCTAAATAATTTATTTATTCATTGCAATTTTATTGAATATAGACAAGCAGTAATTACACCATCAGCTTTATCAATGCTTTATCCAAAAGCTACTATACAAGGTTATTCGCATGAACAATTTTTGAATGATTTAATTGTTGAATCTGAAAAAGATATTCGACGATGTCTTGAAAGCGGAGTTCATTGTGTTCAGCTTGATTTTACTGAAGCTCGTTTTTCGCTTAAAATTGATCCAACTGGTCAATTATTGCGAGACTTTGTTCAACTTAATAATCGAGTATTGGATCGATTTGGATCGCAAGAACAACAACGACTTGGCGTTCATGTTTGTCCAGGTTTATAATATTCTTAAATAGTACATTTCCTTTTTTCTTTCTTTCATAAATATTTTATTTTAGGTGGAGATCAAGATAGTACCCATTCTTTGGAAATCGACTATTTAGAAGTTCTTCCTACTCTATTCGAACTTCATGTGGGCAATTTTTATTTACAATTAGCAAGTGAACCAAATCGTGATCGAGTATTAGCATGCATTCGCAAATATATGAAGCCTTGGCATCGAATTTTTGTTGGTGTCATTAATCCAATTGATCCGATCGTTGAAACGCCAGAACAAGTGTGTGCTCGAGTGCTAGAAGCAGTGAAATACATACCTGTAGAACAGTTAGGTACAACTGATGATTGTGGTTTTTCTCCATTTTGTGATGATCAATCGACTTCAAGACAAATTGCTTTTGATAAGATTCGGGCACGTGTTCAAGGCACACACATGGCTGAAGAACAACTGATGAGAGCAAAACAGGAAAAAATATAGCAATATTACATGAACTATTATTAATAAACATTTAAATAACAATATAGTTTAGAAACAAAAATATTTTTCATCGTACGTAAATGTAATTTAGAGCTTTCAAACTATTTAAACATTTAAATAACATTACAGAGAAAGAAACGTAATCATCAACAGCAATTTTTTTTTTACTACATAGATTGTTATTATTGATTCAGTGTCGTCGAATAAAAGAGTGATTGATGTATTCTGACGTGTATAAAGAATCTTATCTAGGAAAATTTTGATAGAAGCTCAAAAAAACAATCATTCCAGTAAAACTAGATTAATATATGTATTGAATAAAAAGTTTACTATTGTTATTATTGAAGAAAGACTCGTTCTTTTAGGTTAAGATTCTCTTTCAATTCAATTGAGATACGTTATCTAATATCAACGTATATATTCAAAAGTTTTGACAAAGGTTATAAATATTGAAAAAAATTAGTTCTGGCATGTCCTGACAAAGCTCTGTTGACTGGAACTCAATCATGTGATGTCATTTTCTTTTGTAATTTCTTCCCATTTCTCACTCTCACATTTGGATATTATTCTCGCGACACTAGTGAGCTGCAAACAAAATTAACGAGAGTAATAGTTGATAATTTTTTACTATATACTGTAATTATTTAAAAACAAACATTCATTGAGATGAACTTTATTACTAAAATTCCACTATAGTTTATAATAACATTCTTGGTTATATGTTTCTAACTCAATATTGAGTCCTCCTTTTTCGTATAATTATATAAAGTTAATTTACTATAAACTTGTCACTGTTGATTTAAGAAAAGTATTAACATAAAAATGCAAATTTTGAAGTACAGATTGTTTTTTAAAATGCACTTTGTTTCTTTGCTTTTTTTATTACAATAGCTATACTGTAAAGTTGAGTGTTTTAATGAAAATTAAACCATTTCATACTACCATTGATGACATATGTAATGGAAATTTCGTATTCCTCAATAAGACAATAGTCTGAAATGTACAATAATGAGTTCAAGTATACATTAAGATATCGATACAGTCAACTCAGAAAGAAAATTAAAAGTTCTAATAATTATTTTCATTTACAAAAAAATTACACGAATCTGATCTTGATTACTACCGATGGCAATGTTTTATTATTTTGTTCGTTAACATTAAGGCATCAATCATTCTTTTTATACTTTCATGTACCTGTATTGTGTTTCACTAACGATCTTAGGTCGATTGCTATTTTAAAAAAATACTTTACTCCATTACTTACAAAAAAATATTCTTCATGTTTGCTTCATTCTGAACACGAAAGTAGAGTTTTAAGTATAAAAAATCAATGTGACAATTCTTTTCATGGCTTGTCCGACTGATGGTAAACCAGCATGATGAAATCTGTACAAAGATATTTTTCACCAAAAACTAAACAATTTTTTTAAATTGATCAAATAATAAGAAGAGTATTAATCTTAAGAATCGTTGTTATCAATTAGTCAACGTTTGAAATGAACTTGATCACAAAAATTTCAAGCCCCATGAAAATTATATTTAATTTATTGATTTAATCCATATAATAAAAGTCAGAAGTTCAAACAGATCAGACAAACTGCCTACTTGTTATGTTTTCTTATATCTCATTACAAAATTTCGTTTTTTTGAGTAGATAATGCAGATGTCAAAGAATTTGTGTCACAACAAGACAAGAAACATTGTTCATCGCTCATTTAACTATTGACTTTACTGAACGGTTTTCCCAACTAACTTTTTGACCTTTCTAATCGATTATTATTATTATTATCTTACATGAATCATTGACTAATGCTTATTGTGCCATAATTCATATTTACATTATCATAACATGGGAGAACGAGATACGTTCTCTTCAATTAGTTCATCAAATTTATTCGAAACATTTTTAAACGAAAACATAGTTTTTTTTTCTTAAATACTACGTAATTTATTCGTTATCTATTCTCGATCAATACATGTTGTATTAAATCAATATATATATATATTGTATCGCCATGTCGTTTCAGTAAACAAAACTTTCTTGTCTTCTGATCAGGAAAGTCTAATACCTCTATTTAATTTTCATTATAATGCCAGTAGGTACAAAACAAAAGAATTGGCAGCGATAGACACTTCGGTACGGTTCATATAAAGATTGCATGTGTCAAAATCAATCGTATTTCGACTTTTGATAGGACGTATATTGTGTATCAATCAGCTGTTAGGAAATATCAAAGAGCTTCTAGTTATACATTGAACATGGCTTTATAATAATAATAATAGAAAGTAAGAGCATGAAAAAAAATAATTTGTTTTTAAACTTCGATTTTTCACATAAATAAACACAAAATTAAAAAAAGCGCTAGCAACAAGAGTTAGTATTCTGTCGACCATTTTCACCTGTTGTTGAAGACGCTTGAATGGGGATTCCACTTGGTCGAAGTGAACTCGAATTATTTGAAGTTGCTGGTACTTTTTCAAGCATACCTTTGAAAACAAAAGATACTTATTATTAAATATGTTCGATTCTTTTGAAAAAACTTACGAGTAGCCAAATCATTAAAAAGTTCTTCAATTCCTTTATTTAATTTAGCTGATGTATGGTAAAGTTTAGCATTAACCGATCGAGCATATTCTTCGGCGGTTTGAATGGATACATGACGATCTTTTTCAAGGTCAGTTTTATTTCCAACAATACATAAGACTACATCATCGCCCAACATTCGTTTTAATTCTTTTACCCAACTTTTTACCTTAAATAAAAACAAATTGGATTTTATTAAGTTTGTTTTTGTAATTAGATAAACATACTCGATTGAATGAATCTTCATCTGTTATATCAAATACAAGAATAGCACCATTTGCTTCACGATAATATAAAGGACTAAAAATTCAATACAAAATTTATTTTCAATAGATTAAATATCAATACCCAAGTGCTTGAAATCGTTCTTGTCCTGCCGTATCCTAATAAATAAAATAGTTAAAAATAATTTCTTAATGAAACTTTGACTAACCCATATAGCTAAATCAATTCGGCGACCATCTAAAGTTAACTTTTTTGTTTTGAAAGAAGCCTAATAAAACATAACAAAAGATATTCATAATATTCAAATTATAAACTGACTTGTTGTGTTTCAAGATGTTTATCATTAAATAAATTTTCTGTATAACGTAGAACAATTGAAGTCTAAAAGAATGAATTCTATAGACCCTTTAAAAAAAAATCTTTTTTTTTCAAGTCACTCACCTTACCAACACTGCCTTCTCCTAATAGAACTACTTTACAAGCAATGCTTCTGTTCATCGTTTATAGCATAACAAAACTGTTATCTGAAATCTAAAACAATATGTTTTTTTATTTAAATTTTAGAAAAATAACTATAAAACAAAATTTCATCTCATTCATTTATCGGAACAAGTGTAAGTCGATCGGCTGATGAGGGAACCCTTATCAGATGCCGTCTCGTCACTTTCAATTTAAATAATTTTTTTCCTATAGATACCACATAATGTTCTAATAAAACAATAATATAATTTGGATTCCTATTGAGATTTTACTGAGCTATCGAAATGTTAGTATGTCTATTTTCTAGAAGTCTTAGGTTTTCGGAAAACTCGTATTTTCGAACTTTGATCAGAAATTTTGTCAGAGTAGAGAATTCAATTAGACTAGCTTTCATTAAAAAAAGTTATCAAGTTTTGAACAAAGCCTCTTCAATATATATGAATCTCTCAAAAAAATTCATGTTATATACATTATCCACGAAAACAGATCTGTATTTTGAAAGATTCATATCTCTACGAGACTTTATTCAAAACTTGTGAATTTTTTTTTTGTCGAAACTAGCCTAGTTAAGTTCTCTACATTCGCAAAGTTTCAGATCAAAATCCAACAATACGAGTTTTACAAAAACCAGAGGTTCTACAAAGACTTCTAGACAATAGACATATTAAAAATTGAATAAGTTAATCAAATCTCAATGGGAACTCAAATCCTTCAAAAATTTTTATTAGAACACTATGTAGCATGTATATAGGTTAAAAAAAACATTGAAATCGGAAGAGGACATTGGGAGAAGTTCTCTCATGAGCCCCGCCGTCGATTATTACATTCAGCATATACCTTTATTCATGTGAGAAGATCATGATCTACTGCTTCTTCGTTAAATTAAAAGCTTGATGAATTTATAAATTATCCAAATCTATCATACCTTATGTTTGTCGAGATAGAAATGTAATTTGGGATTGATTATGATTAGTCGAATAATTTGGCAATCAATAGTAATAGACTAGAAGATATGTATTTGATTCCGGGATTGATTAAACAAACTAGACAAATAGATACAGAATAGAAAATGATTGATATGATTTGATTGAGACAAAAGAGATTCTTAGATATTTGCTTTCTTTTAATATTATCTATATAATAACAATGTAGTATAAACTCATTTCTTTTTTACATTAAATAAATAATGATCATGTTCACGTAGTTCTGAACGTTGTAGAAAAGCTTTCCTTTCAACATATGAATCTTTGCCACGTCGATGAGACTCCAAATCTTCTGTTAATGATTCTGATTCTTTATGTGTTTTCCAATCGAGACGAGATTTTTCTAATGTTGATAATTTTTGCTTTTTACCAATACCAAGACGATCGAGTACAGAATTAGATGTTGTTGATGAAGAAGCTGGTCGTTTTAAAGACGAATTTTCTGTCGTTGTTGTTGGTGTAACTGGTACTGAAATCTTTTCACCAGCGAATTCAAGTATTTTATTTGTTGTTATTGGTTTTGGAGTTTGTATTGTTGATTTTGATATTTCTGTTGTCGTCTTTGGACTATTTGTTGTTGTCGATGATGATTTCGTACTACTTGCAAAATTCTTCCAAAGTTCATTTGTTTTTGATTCATCATATGGTGTTACGTTTGCATTATTTTGTTTTTTATTATCTGCTTGTTGATTTTGACCATTGACAGTATCATCATCTTTATCATTATCATCATCATCATCGTCATTATGTTCTGATTCTTCACTTCGATCTGATTGTTCATTCTGAGTTTTTGTCGGACAATAATCATCATCATCATCATCGTCATCATCATCGTCGTCATCATCTGCATGAACTTTTTTATTGGCTAAAATTTTTTCACTCATGTTTTGTTTTTCTTTGTTATAGTTTATCTAGAATAAATATATCGTTAAACGTGTAGAGAGAAAAAAAAATATGGTGATTATGTGATTTTGTTTCTTTGTTCTCGAACAGAATTATGTGTACGAGAATATGAATCAATAAAAAAACAAAGAGAATTGATGAAACAAATACAACAATAACGAAAGAAAAGAAAATAATCCGTAAACATACAATATTAATTGTTTTTGGTATGACTAACAACTGCACTATCATTTTCATCAATTGAATGTGATTCAGTTAAATGTCTTGTACGAGGTTTACGTTCAATATTTGAATTTGGTGATGATTCACGTGAAGATTTTATTGATGATACTGTTGATGTTACATCCGAATCGGAATCGTGACCATTATTTTTATGTTTATTTGGAAACATTATTGCTGATATAGATGATGGAAGACCAGGTGTTGATTGATCATGTTGTTTTAATAGCATATAAAGACCTTCTGCATGTTTTAATAATGGTTCCAATGGAACTTTAAGTGAAAGATCATTGATATGCTATTAAATATATTCATACTTAATTTAGTTAAAAGGCAAATATTAAAACATACTTTAAGAATTTCATTACAACCAAATTTTGATTCCATAATAACTTTTTTTTGTGAAATCAAAATAGCTAAACAAACAAGTAATTCAAAACTTTGAGATAAATTATCTGTCCATAAGACCTGAAATTTTTAATAATTTTAAATAAAATTATTCAATCGTTTAAAAAAGATTTATTTCTTTATTTACCTCCCATAAATACATAACATCATCAAATGAAAATTCACGTTTAAAACAAATTAACATCCACCGGAAGAAAAAATACATATTGCTTGAATTATTTTCAGCTAAAATAAATTTTTTATTTAAATTATTAAAGTTAACAAAGAATACTGCTGGATGAGAGATTGTAAATCTGTCATCTACTTAAATTTCACTTTCAATAGATTAAAATGCTTGAGCATGAAATTTTGCACATTTCATGTGTATTTATTTGAATGCACAATTTTGTTTCCAAGACTAATAGTTTTACAGGCGTCAGTTACGAAACATGTTTCGATTCTGTGAGTTCTGAACTCATGATTCATCTTAAAAGTACAACTTCATTTCAGAAACTCAAGCAACCCTACGAACTCAAGAATTTATTGAAATTTAGGTAACAGTTAAATCCTTGAATTTCAAATGAAATTGATATCATCACGCTTTGTTTACTCACAGTTTTTATACAACTGTTATGAAATTTTACATCGAGAAATTCGAGATTCAAGAAATGTCACGAGAGATAATAAATATATGATATAATTTTTTCCATAGATATTCAAATATGGAGGGTGTGGGTGAGCTCTGTTTGGCACACTCACACCCACGTCTAAAATCGTCACCTTCATAGAATACTTTGACAAAAATGAACTTTAGAGTAGAATAGTTTTTTCTTACAAGTACATAGATTTGTAGAGTGTGAGACAACATTACTTCTGAACAACAAGAATTTTAGTAATTATGCAATAGTTAAATAAATAGTATCCTATAAAAGTATCGAAACTCGTCAATATGATATGAGAACCGTATCTCTTCAACTCTGTATAAAAATATGATCAATATGTTATTTTGTAGAGCATTAAAAACTATATTGGTCTATAATATTAGTTTTCATATTAAGTTTACACAAGATATAACTATCGTTTCCACAGTTCTTAGCCAAAACTGATAGACTCTTGTAGAACTATTTCGTTCTTGAATCATGCTCTATCTTTCTAACCTATTGAAACTGAAATTTAAGAGAATGACAAATTTACGTTCTCTTATCTGACAGTCTTATTTATCTTGCTTTTTTTACCTAAATAATTCGCAAGTTCAGCATCAACAAATTGAAGAAGTGTATGAAGATTACTAAGTTGACGTTTTATATGTGATTGGTCCATATGAAAATTTTGTTCCATACGTTCCATAAGTCCAACAAAACACCAAAATGCATCAACTTCATCGTCCATAACGATCAATATAGGACTTAATAAATCATTCATACCTTGGACATAACCTTAACAAAAAATAGGAATATAAATTAGAGAAAAATCGAATTTATATATATATATATCTACTAACCCAAATCAAAATTAAACATATTATAGGTCATTAATACATCATGTAAAACTTCAAGATGAACATTTTTATCACCTTGAAAATATTCATGTACTCGATCCGTACGTATTACATCTTTTTCTAAAAGTAAAAAAGATTTATTAGACAAGTTAGAAAAGAATTTTCATAGAATGAATATTGAAGTCTAGGAGAAATGAATTCTAAGAACAACAGAATCGAAAGAAATCAATCGAAAAAAATTGAGAAATCGAAGCTGTGGAATTCTGAACAAGAATAATAAAGCGAAGTCGAGATTCTAAGATTCTAGTGAGCTTCGGTAAAGATTCTAATGAATCTTGATGAAGTCTTCAATCCTTAAAATATAGTAGAAATCACATTAAATTCGTTAAGTTTAGATCATAGTGAATGATGAAATGAACTGATAAATCTAGTTTTAAGATCTACTAGGAGTTTCTAGGTTTCTAGACTTATTTTTTCTCCTTCAAATCTCGACTTCTTATGAGAGACATAATCTATCGCTATAGAGCACGTTGTTTTTGATGAGGAGTAAAGTTTTTAACTGTTTTGTATGTATACCAGTAGAGACATTATCATCTGACGAGGGTATTCTCATTTAGGGCATTTGGCATGAGTCATTATATGAACATCATGAATAATTCATATTAATTGAAGATTCTAAACTTTTGCTTACATGTCTAAATAGGCGTACGTGAGTATTCTTGTGGGGACAAGCTTGTATAAACTGCAACCTACTCATCTGAAAAAGATCTATTTCGAAGATTTATATGGTGGACTAATGTTACTTCATCGTGTAAGTAGCCTTTCTTCAGATCGATGAAATAAAATTAGTTCAAATGGTTTTTCTAAAGTCGATACATTCAAAAGAGAATCATCTAAACTGATATTCACTGCTTGAGCTTATACAGGTCTACAAAAACGCCTTGAGGAGACTAGAAAAAGTCTAAAAAGATTTGTCCACATAAGCCGTTAAAGGCCAGGCGGTATCGTTTTACTGAATGTTCGACTCAGCTTTAAGTATATATCGAAAAACCAAAAAGTAGAATTTTAATGTAAAGTTTTCTCCACAAAAGATAATAGGTCTAATAATTCTTAGAATATCCTAATACTTTCAACCGAAAAGAATTTTTTGGAAATTCGATATCTCACACTAAAGAATATTCTTTCGGTCATCCTTCATTATGTATCTAAAGTTAGGTCGAACACTCAGTCAAACGATCATAACTCACCTCCAAAGGTTATTGAGGATGAAACTTTCCAAGTCTCAGCAAGGTGTCCTTGTAGATACAATATAAGTTCAAAGGTCAGGTACAAGCTAGAATGATCTCTCGTTAGATCTATATGAAGATCCAGACAAATTTATGAATCTTTAATTGAGTTGAATCGGTCATTTAATGATTCTTACGACTCATGATAAATACTTTCAAAATTACAGATTTTCTTTCACAATGAAATTGTTTTCATTAAACAGTTTTTCAGATAAACGAAACATAGTTTGAAAATCTAAAATTCTATTTCGTTTCATACTTTAAATATCTCAAAATTGATCTTTTTCATGAATAATTTCATGCAATCTTCTTCGAATTACTTAATAGATATTCTTAAGATTTTTTTTGTCTTGTTCCAGAGAAATGAAAAATTTCAATTTTATGATTATCAATTTAGACTAATTCTAAAGGGATAAATAATATCTTTACCAATTAATGATTCTCGCTCGCGAAATAAACTATTTCTTTGTTTTTGTTGTTCATTCATTGTTTTCCATTGCAATTTCATTGCAAAATATTCAGATTCTTTTTGTTTAACTAATTCAACTCGTTCATCACGAGTTGATGACCATGGATAATAATTTAATAAAAATTTCCATATATCACGTCTCAATATATTTGATTCTAATCCACCACGAAAAATTCGTTCTTTTACTTTTTTAACATCTATAATACGTCCATTTTTATCAAAGAACATTTGCCATTCTTTGCTGGTCAATGGTTGACTACGGTTAACTTCAGGTAAATTTTTAAAATCAACCTAAAACTTACGAATGAAATTAAATAATGAATCAAAAAAAATTCATGTAAATATTTGAACCTTATAAATAACTTCAAAACCATCATTATTTGATTCTCTTAAATCTCTACTAAATGATTCCATAAGAGCAGTTACATCAGCACCCATTGTACCATCTGGATTATCACTCATTGATATAAATTCATTTTGACCAAGAAAAGCATCTTTAAGAAAATTTGTTACTTTAGAAAATCGTTCAATAGCTTTACGACGTGGATCCGGTCCTCTCTAAATATATATATATATATATTGAAAAAAAAAACATCAGGAACATATCCTCACTACACCAATGTTAGGTGTCAGCGGCGAAATATCATGTGTTTAGTAGAGTGTGTTGTGCAGAATTTATTGGTAGAAGTTACAGATTTGTAGTTGTTGCAGAAATAAAATTGTTGACGATTTATATGCCCAGCAAAACTAGTGAAATTTTGTGTTTTTTTCAGCTATTTAATCAATCTTGCGAAGTTCATACGGGGATCTTATCCCGCTCCAAAATGAATGTGAATAATTTCAGATGAAAAAGTATTGAAAATGAAATATGTGGAAGGAAGCACAAGGTTTGTTTCATACTAGGGCTTTGATTATCTGGATATTCTAGAAAACCTTTCACAGTCAAACTTTTTTGAAAAATATTTTATGCCACATGATTGGATAGAGCATTCGACTTCGAATAAAATGTAATGTTTCACAGATTCTTATTGATGGAGCTGACTGAGTTAGATGCTTAGTAAAGTATACATGTGTGAATTTCTTTTTTCAGCTTCTAATAGAGCATTTACAAGCATTTTTCGTATTTTCACTGAGACTTTCGAACGATGAACCCTAAAACTGTTGGAAACATCTACTTTTATTCAAAATTAAACGGTCAATCTGACCATATGGCACAAAACATTTTTGAATAAAATTTGACTTTGAAAGATTTTCTAGAAAATCCAGATAATCAAAATCCCTGTAGACAACAAACCTTTCTTCTTCCATGTAGAGCATTTTCAATGCTCTTTTACTTGAAACTATCTGCAGCCGTTTGGAACTGGATGAGATTCGGTATGAACTTCGCAAGATAGGTCAAAGTACTTGGAGAAAGACAAAATTTCATTAGTTTGACTGAGCCAGTAAATTGTCAATAGCTTTTTTGCGCAGTAACTGCAAAGCAGCAGCTTTTCACTAAAAACTTTAGCACAGCGCACTTAAACAAGACTCATGCTATCTCGCCGCTGACACCCAGAATCAGTGTAATGGTGATATGTTTCCGATGAATGTACATACCAATCATTTAAAAAGAAAACAGTTGTTTTCTACTTACTATTCGTTTCATCATACTACTTGAATCATCAAATAAATTTAATTGATCAAAAGCACTTATTGGTTCGATTATATTCGCTTGTGGAAGATCATCTTTAACAATGTAAAGTTGATTATCTTGTGTTGACCTTATTTTACAAATAAAAACTTTTTCTTATTTTTTTTAAACATGTTTTTTTTACTTTTCAAGTTTTAGATATTTATTAAGTAATTGTAAAAGTTCTCGACTTCCACCAAGATTAAAATGAAATGTTGGTAAAGTTGTACCATCTTTAAGTTCCAATCTTAAAGACCGAATATCAGATAATATACGACATCGACGAATACTTCGTAAATTATTTATATTAAAACAAAAACGAAATTTTAATAATGGATTCGGTGAAACTGCTACAGAATCTTTATCATTTCCTCGATTTTTAAAAGAAATTATTGATTGACTACCATTAACTAATGCCCAATCATCTGTCATACTATCTTCAAGACCAAATGGTTTAAAACCAAAGAATTTCCCACGTTCATTTTCAAAAATAGTTATTGTTCCTTTTATTTCATCAAGTGGTGCTGCTTGTTTTTCCGCTTGTGATAATCGATCTCTAATAAAAACTTCCTTTCGTTCAAATAATTTTTTATCATGAGCCATAAGAATGCTACATAGAAAAATAAATTTAAATAGCAAAGGACAGATAAAATAATAAAACAAATAAGTGAAGCAAAAACAAAAACTAGTAACACGTGAATGAACGATTATCCAATCGTATTTTATTGTCAACATTTGAATAATTTATATTGTCTTCTTTAGCGTCAGATAGCGACCTCACGCTATCATATTGTCGCTCAATTTAAAAAAAAAAGATTATTTTTTTGAGGTATCAGGAATGATCTTCTGTAACTGTTCGTTTGGGTAGTAAAGAAAAACTTATTAGAATATATAAAATCTACTATTTCAAATGTCAAAAGTAAGCTGAACCATCTTCTGAAACTTTGTGAAGATATTGTAAAGAAATAACTATCTATTATCAAATGCTACAGAATTTTTTCTAGTCTTCTTTCAGCAGTTTAATTCAAAACAATTGCTGTATTTTGAAGTCATAGATCTGTACGATTTGAAAAACCCAATTCTGACGAGACGAATTTCGTAAAACATTTTCTCGGAATCAAGGTTGAATCTGTAGTTGCTTTAACAAATTTGAAGAGCGAAAAATAATATAAAAGAGATATTTATATAAACAAGAAGTATGTAAAAATTAAATAAAATGGTTTAGATATTGCACAACTAAAACAAATGACTTTTCAAGATTTCTTGACGTCGAAGGCAGATTCATATAGACAGTTTTTGATAGACTCGAAGTCGAAAATAATTAGCCTTCAACATGTTTTCCAAAAAAATATTTGTGTCTATATATTATTGAATTAAGATCATCTTTATTAATGATCTAAACCAGATCATTTGGAATGATTAATTAAGAATTGTTGGTTGAATTAAGTAAAGAAACGACTAGATTTCGACAGAAATCAATAATGATTTGAAAAGTCTTCTAAGGTTTAAAAAACACGCTCACCGAAGACTATAAATAATGATTGACAAAAGTGAATAAAAAGTAAGTGTTTAATTTGCTGCAATAGCTTGCTGATTTCCACGGTCAATTGCACATCAATTTATGATTCGATATGACTCACTGAAACCATATCAACTTCCATTTCATCAATAACATCCCGAAAATGATTTATAAGATTGAGTTAAAATGTACAAAGTTTGTATATCAACGTTAGAGGACAACTACTATCGAGAGAATTCGTTGTTCTAAAATATCAATTAACTTTTTATTTCAATTGGCATAAAATGAAAAACAATGTCTATATGATTCCTTTTAAAAGATTCGATTTACTTTAAAATAGAAACTAATCATACGAATAAGTTGATAAAAGAAAACATAGTTGTATCATGTTTTTTCCGATTTTTTTGAAAATGATCGATTTATGTTATAACTATTAGAAATGATCATTAGCATTGGCTATTCAATCAAATTATATTAATTAAAAATTTCAAAGAACCCATTATCATACCATTATATTTCTCTTCAAAATATGATCTAATTCAATTTCTTTTTGAAAAAAAAATAACTAATTCTCTTTAAAAAGTGGAAATCAAACTTCAATTTTATATAGTTCATCTTTCCTAGCGAAAGATTAAAAACGTTGCCTATTCAGAACAGAAAATTTCCAGAGAGAAAGGTAAAACATAAGAAAACATTTACGAGTGAGTAATCGCCTTGTTTCAGCCTTCTAATCATGTATGTGTTAGCTATTTATGGTCCGTCTTATATGTATAAAGAATGTCATCTATTAATTTAAGAAAACTTTGCTTTATATTACTAATTTCTTCAATAGTATTACAAAATGTTGTATTAGGTTCTCTTAACTGGAGTTATCTACACTGATCATCTTACTATATATCTATTTTCGCTTGTTTACATAATGCGGAAATTTTTTCTCTTCGCCACTTCGATTCCATTTTGCAGACGTTTTCCAATATGCAACCACTTTTGTCTGTCTTCTCCTGGTTCTATTTTATAAGTATTTTTCTTCCAATTAAGGAAAAATGTCTGCAATCAAGAAGATATGTAAACAATTTAGTAGATTTATCTTTCAAATGGCGAATACTACAGAATTGTTTATTCGATTATTATCAATACCATTCATACATTTGTGTTTTCCAATAAAAGAAAAAAATATATATGTATATATGTTAAGAAATTCTTGTTTGTTTCTTATAATACTCGTGTTGATTCAATACGTTAAAACAACATCGATAAACAATCAACGAACAAACTTACAAATAAAAAATCAACACAGAATAAAGAACAAACGACAAAAAACAAGTAGACATATAGTTTCGTTTTTTAAAAAAAAAAGAAGCTACATATGAGAAAAATGGGCAAATATTCAAGACTATTAATAACGATAAGAAATTGATGAGATAACACTGCAAAAATAGAACAAAAAAAAAAGAAGAACCGTACAATATACTTATACAATCATGCAAAAATGAAGTGTTAGTATATATATATATATTTTGTTAATCGATTCAATGACAATAGATATAATACAGGACAATAAGACAACAAAATTTATGTATTATAAATAGAAAACAAAAAAAAAAATAGGTCGTTTACACACGTAAGAAACAAACTGTGAATACACGGAAATGTTCTATTAATTTAATTCTTTTTTTTTTCTAAATTTGGTTTATTTAATAGGAACATTTCTTTGGTGTTGTTGGTGAATTTCCATTATGATTGTTTGAATTATTATTCATAATTGTTTGAGTCTGATTTCCATTTGGACTATTTAAATCATTATTTGGACCAATTCGAAGTTTTTTTAATTGAACTTTAAGTCGTTTCATACCAATTTGATAACCATTCATTTGATTTATAGCTGATTGAGCAGATGTTGGATTATCATAACTTACAAAACCTTGACAACAAAAAGAAAAAATTATTTATTGTTAAACGAAGAAAAAGTTTTTATAAAATTTACCAAAACATTTGCTTCGATTTGTTGTCTTGTCAACAAATACTTTAGCAGATATAATTGGTCCATAGGATGCAAACGCTTGAGCTAAATCTGTGTCACTGTATTCTTGTGGAAGATGATAAATAAATAGATTAGCACCATCAGGACCTAATTTTAGCAAATAAAATAAATTATTTTTTCACAAGAAAGTAATTAACAATTGATTCAAACAAACCTTCGGTATGTTTACCAGCTACTTGAGAAGAAAGATATGATGCTGATGGAAAGACAGGAAAGGAAGCTACAAATATATTATTATAAATAGAATTATTAAAGATCGAAACAAATATGGAAGATTTTTTTATTTCTAAGTAGAGATGTCTATTACGATGGTGACAGTTTTTCTTTTTGCAGGACATAACAAAACTCCATAAATTTCAGTGAATGTAAAGCAACAGGTTTTTAGCCGCAATCAGCACCTTTGTTTCTCATATGTTTTTTTTGACAACATTAGTTGTCTGACTACAGCCTGATTAACAGTATTTCCTAAATATAAATAATAAAAAAATCAACATAGCTGTTAAATTAAACACTTTTGTAATTAGAGATATGGACGAAAATTTTTTCTTTTTTGGTTCCGGTTGTAGAATCTAATATTTCTGAGGAAAGCAAAAAAGCGAAGAAACATTTCGCGGCTACATCCTCATAAGAAATATTTTCTCTATAAATATAAGACTGTTTCGAAAACTATATGATTATTGATGATGAAGTTACAGCATGATTATAACGCGATTGGGCATGAACCCAGTTGAAAACTTTGTATTTATTTTTTCAGGCTACAAAATCTAGACAGAGTTGTGATAGTCTTGCTTGGAAGGAAAACATTTCTCTACAAAATTTAATAAACGGCTTCCTTCCCAGTAGAGCCTGTCGGAACCATCCGAACGGACTCTATTCATCAGAATAAAAAAAATCATGATGTTCTATTGTGAGCTTATTTTTTGCTAACTTTTGCCTAGAAAAGCAAGGGTTTTTGAAAAACTCTTCTGGTATAAAAACAGACACTTTTAGCAACTTAGTAATAGAAAACCAGGCTTTTTGCTGGAAACAACAGCCATTTTTATTAGAAAACAAAATAGTGTTTACGGATGATGGAATATTTAAGTGCTGAAATTAAATACGAATTCGTTGGATTTCTGAACAAGACTTTTGAAAAATCCACAATCTTCTATTACGACTTGTAAGATTTTTCTTGTGGATGGCCTTCTATTCTACAACAAGAAGAATTGAGTTGAATGTTTCTTTTACTTTTTCTTTCCATAAAATATATTGGATTCTCCAATTGAAATCAGAAAATCTCATGTTTATCTCTACCTGGGACGCATTTACTATAAATTATTTTTAAAAAGTCGGAATCATAAATTTCTTTTTTTCGATTAAACAAACAAATCGAGATGTTTACTATACTGAGTGACCGTTAAATTATTTAAGATTTATCAGTATAATTTTCATAAAATTTAAAAATTACAAGTTGTATTCTTTAATTGAAAATAAACATAGCACTAATAATTTTTCAGCTCCGATAGAAAAACAAATCACAATAAGATATCTTACCAGATGCTGCTACAGGTGAAGTTGTTGTCGGTAGAAGACCTTTTAATCATAACTTATTATTAATCATATATTTGATTAGGTTACTATTTACCTCCATTATTCATTTGAGACATTGCAACAAGATTTTGTAAATTATGATGAGCATCTTAATTATATAAATTCATTGAAGACTCAAATTATCTATCGAATATAATTTACCTGTAGCAGCATTTGACAATGAACTAGGACTACTAGCATAAAGTGAAGGCATTGTATGAGGATAAGGAGCATTACTCGGTGTAGCTATTGTTGGTGTTAAACTACTATTTGGATTAAGATGAGTACTTGGTGGACCATTCGTATTTGGTCCACACATAAGTAGAGAAGATTCATTATTATAAGATGTATTATTCGAATTAGATGATAAAGGTAATCGAGGTGAATCAAGTGTAAGTTGTTGTTGTTCTTGAATATTTAATGATCGATTATTTCCATGTTGAGAATTTGATGAAGTATTCGATGGTACGAGAATAGGTAACTTATTACCATTTAAATTCATATTATTTGTAAACATTTGTAAAAGATTATTTAATGCTGGAAAATTAATAACTAAATAATGTAAAAAAAAAAAATATTGAATGAAATAAACTAAAAATATTCATTATTTTTATTTACCATTGCCATTGTTACCAATAAAACCATAATTCTTTAGTAATTCTTGAAGAAATACTAAATTACCTAGTTCAGGTAAAAAATTATATGTATTCATATGTTGAGGATTAGGCTAAAAACAAAAAAAAAAGAATTTTTTCGATAAATAAAAATTAGTAAAAAAAAGAAATTTTATAATTTTATTACTATGGAATTTCCTGAAGTTATTTGTTGCATAAGAATATTATTATAATTAGGTAATTGTTGTTGAGTTTGTTTTGCTTCTTTATCTTTTGGTGTATCAGCAAATTTAACAACAAGTGGCGACGAACAACCCTAAATGAATAAATTATCTTAGACATAATTAAATCCAATTTTCTTACTTCCATTGTTTGAGATTGATGCATCGATTTTATTGCATTGACAGCACATTGACGTTTTTGAAATGTAATAAAAGCACATCCTATTATTCATATATACTTTAAATCTATTTTATATCACTTAAAAAAAAAAAGAAAATTCTAACCTCGACTTTTCCCACTAGGATCTCGTAGCACAGTACAATCTTCAATAATTCCATATGTTTGAAATAGTGTACGAATACTTTGTTCATCGAAATTTTTTGATATCATACCAACAAATAATTTTCGTTCTAAAAAGAAAAAAAAAGAACAAGACTCAATCAATGATAGAAAAATTCTTTTTATTTTTTCTTAAACCATTTCGATTTTCTGCATCAGCCGGTTTCATTTGTATCGGATGATGACAACCATTTAATGTACGTAAATTATGTAGAGCATTTTGAGCATCTAATGCTGCTTTTCGTGTGTAAAATGTAACAAAACAACAACCTTTTGATTCACCAGTTTGTTTGTCACGTAAAACATTTAATTGAAAGACAGGACCAAACTGTTCAAACATTTCACGCAATTCTGACTCATGCATATTACGTGGAATTTGACCACAAAACATTTTAATTGCATCAGCATCGGGTTCATGTTTATCAATATTTATTGTTGATACACCAGCCGATGCAGATGTTGTAAAATTTCCTGATGTATTCATGAGTAATTATTGATGATTTGTTGATTGAAGTACATTAATAAACTAGACGAAAACGAATATTGACGAACAAAAACAACGACCATCGCAAAAGGACAACAGGACAAACGAGAACGAAGAGACAACTAAAAGAAAAAAAGAAAATAAATAAATAAATAAATAATCTTCGAAATAAATTTGTTTTTTATCAAAAATTAATATGTTTATATTGAATAAAAAACAAAATGCCTTTATCAATATTGTTTTTTTTATTACTACAGAAAAAAACGAACGAATCAAATAACTAATCAACTGACGTTTTTGTTTGTTTCTGTTTACGAACCTTGTTTTATCATATATGAGAACAAAACATCAACGTTGTACAGAGAGCTGGTCGCCTAGAGAAATGATAGATGTCATTATATGTTAGAGAAAAAGAATAATTCAATAAATAAGGTAACCGTGTGCTAGAATATGAGCTTTCAACAAGGCTTGTTTTATCGCGAACAAGTCATTATTGAGCATAATTTGCATGGGTTGGTTATTCTAAGAAGACTTGTTTTCATATAGTTTAGATTATAAACTACATTTTTTGTATGATTTAGAACTAAGCTTGAAAAAACCAATTATATCATTTTTTTCAATGATCTAGTATATTAAATTGCTGAGTTTTGGATACAATATAACTAATAAATTTTAACATTAATATTTTGGCATTTTTTTCTAACAAGTGTGTATTACACATATGTGTGTTTTTCTTTCATTTGATTCATTGTAGTTAATATTCGTTTATGCATCTAAGGTATTATTATTTTATTTTATCAACAATAAATAAATCCTAGAATAGAGATGCTAGTTGTCGATTGAGAGAAAGCTTACTAAGTGCATAAGGTGATTCTTTGTTTTTTTTCCAAAGTTCACTCTTGTTGTTTAGTAAAACGATGTATGCATAACTCATAACATTGACTGACTTCTTGTCATAATTGATTATAGAAGAACTCAAAGATGATTACTTTATGATACATCACTAAACATTAATCCGTATGTATCAGATATCGACAAAGGCAGACCTGTTACAGGCTTGGCCTGCTTGTAAAAGGTCTACATAATTTTTTTAATGTTAATACCAAGATAATAATAGAATATAGTTATCTATGAATGTGATAATGATTGAGATACGGCAATAAAAGACCCAAATGGTGTTGAATAAGAAAACATAATAAAATACATTTTTTTATCAGTAAATATCTGTGTATGATGTATGGATATATAAAATAGAATATCTATGATAACAGTGAGCATAAATACTACGTAGAATATCATTTCTTAGATGTAAAAAAAAAACGTTGAGATTTTCTATGACAAGAATATTCATTTTTATAATCAAATGTATTAGATTATCGTAACTCATTTTTATTTAAATGTAGTCAATATCCTGTCGTAAAGAAAAGCTATTTTGAGTGTCTTTCTCTAAGTTCCAATTTGAGACAACAACAAAAAAAAACACTACACACATTCGATGAACAAAAAACAAACATTTATGATTCAAAAATGAATGTTAGTGTTTTTCTTATTATGAAAGCTCTGGAAATATATAAATATAGCATACTTTTATTATTACAAATGATTTAATTGTACAATGGAGCCATTCCAAATTAAAATTAATAAGAAAAATATACTAAATGCATAATCACTTTATGAGAAAAATCAACTATTTTATCAATACTAACAACCAAATACACAGATACACAACTATAAAACAAAATAGCAAATAATGTTTTGAATAAACACACCAACAACCGTATCGGCAATGATTATGTTTCGTATTTGTACGTTATACAATTAAATCACAAAATCATTGAACGAGCATCTCTTATCTGCTTATTCATGGACAAAAAAAAGGGATTCAACAAAAGCCTATTATAATAAATGATCATTGTTTGTATTTGAATGGATTTTTCATTAATGACAGGCAAATGTTCATATAAAAATTACTTTAATCAAGCTAATATGAGTAAATAACATTCAGCAAAGTGTTTTATTTTCATTTGACACACTTCTATACGTCATAGACAATAATTAAGAAAAAATGTAGAGATTAACTATTAACAGAAAATTGATATACTGTTCATTAAGAAAAACAAAGACAAAGTATAAGGCAAAGTAAGATATGTAATACATTCTTCTTAAAATTATGGTAATAGATTACTTTAATATCCTTACATGTTGAAATTTAGGAAACATGCAACAAACATTACTGACAATTGAAAAATCTGATGAATAATAATAATAATAATTCATTTTGACAAGAAGCTAAGTACAACCAAAGATTAAGTATTACTTACGATCTTTGTTTCTTCTAGTTTATATACATTGAGAAATTCACCATGAAGCAGATACAAACAAAATTTTGGTACAAAAGAGTAATTGTTTATATTTTTTACAAACAAATTGATGATGATACATTTCTTTTTTTCCAAGAAAGGGTTCACAGTAGGTTATATGTGGGTTTAGATGAATTTGGTTGTGTGTATACTTACAGGAACAAAATAAATCCACACCCACCGTCACACATGATTTTTCCGAGAGATACATGGATTCATATTGTGCGAACATACAGTCCAACAAATAGATTACGATTATATATATATAGAGAAGATTATATAATTCAGCAGGATTTAATAAATTCTTCGAATAGTTCTTTGACAATGTATGTTCTGCTAGTTATTAATAGATTGAGAATTAACTGTTAGAATTCACTAATTTTAGTGAATCCATGTTCATACGTAATTGAGGAATTCAGTGTTTATAACAGTGAACTCAATGCTTTAGAAATGTGCACCCTGCTAATTCTTGAAGTTTCGTTAAGTTTGTAGGAAAAAATGATAAAGTGTTAAATTGCTCTTTTGTTTTTTTTTATAAATCTACTTAAGTTATATTATTCGACTTAGAAATTATCTAAAGTTGACTGAATGAGACGATATTGCATTTTTTTTTATATTAATGAAATTGTGATAAATGAGAATTATTTCTCATTAATGTATTCATTAAACTAATTAAGTAGTATGATATTAGTTTTTGGAAAAGGAAGTATTTTGCGAAAAAATAATAAATAGAAATCGTTCTCGAATTTGAAACAAAAATAAAGTTCTTTTAAGAAATTTGTTTGCAATTGTTGAATTTTAGGAACAAGAATTGATTGATCATATGCGACAAAGAGAATTTTTTGCAATTTCTGAATCTGTTGAGACTCAAGTTTTCCTTTTTTCAAGTCTAAATGATTTTGATTAGAAGAAAAACAATGATTGTTATCTTTTTGTATAAAACACTGGAATGAACCAAGTGTTACAAAATGTTGAAATGAATTGTGAATATCATCTTTATGATTAACAACAGAAAAAAAACATCTACAAACAAAAGAGAAAATCATAATTAAAACAATAATTAAAACTTTTAGTTTTATTCTGATTGGGTAAGTCTTGTTTGTACTGAATTTAGCAGTTGCTTTTGGTTTTAATTTTGCTTATATCAACAGCTGACACCACGTCATATGGTCATTTGATGAATATCTTTGAACATGCTTTAAAAGATCGATATTAGTCTTCGGTATATTTTCGTTTTGTAGTAGATTAGCAACAATCGATAGCTTTTAGAGTTCTGGTGTGGACCATATTAATATATGAAAGTTTATGATTATTGTAAGTGTTAGGATAGTTGCTATCTCTGTAACAATCGAACTTCAAATTGCATTGTGTGGGATGAATGAACGATGTTGGTTTACGAAATTAATAAGAAATGGAATAATTTTGTTAGATACGAATGATGTTAACCTCTCTAGAAATAAAAAAGGTTCCCTTTTTCATATCCACCGGTGAAACTACACCATATTCGACCGTGTCGCATAATTCTGATTGTAAATCGATTCATGTTAGTATTATTTCTGTTAATGGTGAAATAAAAAAAAACACCTATGCAACGCTGGTTGTAATACAGAAATAGAGTTTGTTGATGCTGATCAACAAACAGGAACAAATTTGATGCAACTTACTCATGCACCAAATGTTCGTGATCAAACTTTATCATTTATTTTGATGTCGTATCCATGCATAAAAAATAATGGCTATTGGATATCTCTGTTTCAACAAAGTAAAAGCGACTATAGAGTTCGCTAAAATACGAATATTCTTTTTGTAAGCTTAATAGAATATAGAAATAGTAGGCTTCACATTTACATTAAAATTTGATATTGTTTTTATTGCATGAATTGTTAGAGTTCCAACACTCAAAAAATCAATGAAGGGCTAGGTACATTTAAATAGCATGACATTTTAGGGTATATTTAGAGTGTAGTAGGGAGGCTATGCTAAAATATTCAGTCGTATAACAACATTTTCGGGAGATATTTATGAAGAAAAAGTCACAAATAGCTCAATTAACAACTCAAAAACCTCTATACGTCCTTATTATGTAGTTATAATAATTTTTGTTTCGAAAGAGAACCCAAGATTGTAGTTGCTGAATGTGAAAGTGAAATAAGGTAGTTGTTAATGAATCATGTGTGAGCAGTTTGTACAAGTTTGTCATAAAACAATCAAATAATGTATGATTATGTGAATTCATTTTCTTAGTAGGCGCTTGAAAGAAGTCGTAAATCATTAATGGCAAATCTAGAACTGTGATTGTTTGTGTGATTTATAATTTCTATTGATTGAGCATTAACCTATGTTTGAATCATGACTAGCATACTTTATAAGAAGCGACACATGTTTGTTATGCATGCCACATCAGAACATTCTTTCAATTCTTGTTCTTATGATGAACGAATCACAGTTTAACAAACATACACTTGCGGATTTCGACAAATTTTTGATTGATGATTCCAACGAAATATATCGTCTACAAAAATAATTCAAATCCAATGGCTGGTGTTTTATTCGACTACCCGATCAAAAATGGCAACTAGCCTATAAACTCAATCAAGTTCAGACGACTTTTTCCTCATTTTTTGCTCAAAATCAAACAGAGAAATCGAAATATAATAAATCATCGAACTTTCTTGGTTATACCCATGTCGTCCATAAGGAAGGTATCAAAGTTTTGATTGATCCACATGGTCTTCAAAGCTATCATTCTCTTTTGACAAATGATGTGGAACAAGTGTTACAGTATCTGGCTACTCTTTTAAAATATGTTATTTTCAAAATGCCAATATTTGCACAAAGTCCAGTGAAGGACACAGTACCACTCTCTCCGTTGGGTATGCTCGATATTGGACATTACCTCAATAAAAGAACAGACCCTGCCAAACAGCGAAAAGTCGGTGTAAATACTGATGAAGTCAGTTGTGTTTCATATTTCGATCTAGGACATTTTTTTATTGAGAATTCTATTCACATGCGATGACATTCAATTGAATGCTCAAATGAAAGATGAATGGATTGATAAGCTGGATAATTCTGAACATGATCAACGACACATTGGCGTCATATGACTCGGTGAAGCAGCGAGCATTCTTACTGGAAATAGTTTCAAATCTGTATTCACCGTGTACCACATTGGCCACGTCTCACCATCTGGCAAGACGTTTGTACTCAGGCTTAAGTTCATACAATTTTTCAACAAGATGACAGTGCTACTTTCATACCTGATAATATTGCAATTCAGATGAGCAATCATTCGAAATCTGTATCACTTCGAGTTCAATCCGGTGGTGAGTCTCTAAATAATTTTATGAAACAAGTCGAAGACGAACGTGGCTTATCATTCAATGAATCGCGTCCTCATCATATTAGAAGAATTGATGATAATCTCAAAAGAAGACAGTTCGTTCAACAACAACAAAAGAGTCATCATATGCTGCCTCCTGATACCTTTGTTACTATGATCAATCAACCAAGTTCGGTACTCATCAAAGTACTACCCGATGGTGAAGCCATCAACGGTTTCATGAAACGAGTTGAAAATAATCGGAGTATATTAAACAGCAAAATCGGTCCTCATCATCTTCAATACGAGTCTACCAAATAGGTGACTAAGGCACACGATCATCTACAGAAAAAACGTTCTTTCGTTTCCAACATTTTTCATTGATAGTATCGCTTTGTACACAGTCGTATGCATGAAGGTTTACTAAATAAAAATGACAGTTTTTATCATTTGATATTTTAAAATCTAAAACTAATTTAGACCGAAAGTGAAAGGCAGTCAAGTAGAGGCTACCATTTAATAAGACTTTTAGTTAACGTTTTTTTGTATGAAAAATTTCGATTCTAAAGAACGGGGACCCCCCCCCCCCCCCCTTGGATCGCCGGTTGTCTTTAAAATGGACCAAAGAACTTATCAAATTCAATTCAATAGTAATGACTCTCATCTTGGCATTCTTCTATTCGAAGGGGATAAGTTTAGTTTTCATTGACGGTTTCAATTATGTCATCCAAATAATATGAATATACTACAAATTGTATCAATAGGTAATAGTCGTGCTTATAGTCTGATTAGACTATTCAATGAACAATTTTTGACGAACACATAAGAAAGAAAAGAATTCTTTTTGCTTGACGCGGATAGTCAACTGCAAGAAACAATTGATTATCAGATCGGTGCAAACCTTTTAGGTTCAGCAGTTTTAATTGGTACAACATGTCTTGTTATAAACATAGAAAGCTCTGAAAAAAAACCATTCTTATGATCTATAAAATCACTTTGTTGAAAACAACTGTCCTGATTAGCTACTCAACTTCTCATAAAACTTTACTCCAGCACATTAATCGAAAGACGTTCTTTTATGTATCATGAACGTGCTAAAATGTTTCTTGGCACAGCAAAAGTAATATTTTTAACTTTATAAACTGGATCCATAAAAATTTTACAGCATTGTTAACCATTGTAAGTAAACAATGACTAAAAAACGAAATCTGACTTTGCTTACTTGTATGTTCACATTTCATTCCAGCTTGTTCCCGTATGTAAAAACATTGCTCGACTAGCAAGCTCTGATCTCTCTATAGTTAACTATACACAATAATAAACAAAACAAATAAATAAAGCTACTTGATACAGAAAACCAGACTATCACTATCTATAAATGATAAACAGCATGTGCTCAGTTTTTTCACCTTACTGAGACAAAGTGTCGGCATCAGGGTTCTCCATTAGCTGGAGTGGATCGGTTTTGCAGTGGATACCCATGAATGGCTCATGTAAAAACAAGATAAAAAAATCTGAGTTTAATTAGATTATTTGATTTTCAATCAGTTTAAGTTGGTTATTTAATTTTTAATCGATTTTGATCGCGATGAACATAAAGCATGTTTCTCGAGTTTTGACATAGAAACTCAAATGTTTTGCTGTTTTTATTCGAACTTCATGATTCAATAAGTGGTCAATAGTTAGAATACTAGACCAATCTTTTGCATATATATCACAATTCGAGATATGATATCAATTAAAACCTGTTCATATAACATAACATGCCAATCAATGAGATCATAATGAATTTCGTCTTGACATAGTCGATTAACATATGTTTTTTCAAATTTAAAGACATGTTTTATTTGATTTTAGTCGATTAAAACGGATTGCTTATAAATTCATTCCACTTGATTAATATCGGTTGAAAATCAGATAAAATTGGCATCATTTTAATTTCTTTCTAGTAAAAAAAAATGTCATTTACAATCAGATTTTTTCTGTCTTATTTTCATTGACTATGAGCTTAGCCCATAGATTGATGACAATCCATGGATCAAATCTTGAATAAAACACAAAACTCCCTAAAGATATATATTATCACTATAAAATTTTCTTATATGAAAAATCTCATTCAGTTCTTGTTATTGAATTAAACATTCCTCCAATGAAAAGTGATTAAATATGTAAAGCAGAATGAAGAGAAAAGGCATGAGGTTGGGATAATAAAAATTTGTCGACAATGTGTTGATTTGTGGAAACGACACCGACAAATTCGATTGTCTTCAGCATGTGACTAGTTTTCTTTGTCCATTGGAATTTGTCGATTTTGCGTAAACATGAGGCATTCTGTTGGCAAATTATTAGTAGCAATTAAATTATATTTTCATATAAAAAAAAGATTTATTTTTATTCAATAAAATATCGTTTTACCGTTCTCCTCTTTTGTGAACAAATTTTGATTTTCGTTGTGAAGCAAAAGGATAGCTCATGAGTATAAATAACTTTGACTAGCATGACAAACCAAATTGTTTCTGGAGAAAATGTTTAATTATGCAGGCGATCCATGGGCAAATGTAGGTTAGTCTGACGAGGGAACATTCCCAGGTGTCTGAGTGCTTTTTATCCGGGGTTTCGTGCATATTGTAGTCCATAGTGAACTGTGTCTATGGTAAAAAAAAGTTCGGGTTTCTGGCTTGTTTTGGGGGAGATATCGAGGTCCTATTGAATTTTCTCTAGAGTACGCCTACATTGGCAGTAAAGCTATACTTTCCGATTTTGACCTGAAACTTTGCCTGCATAAAGACGTCAACTAGACTAGCTTGCTTAAAAAAATTCAGGAGTTTTGAACAAAGTCTCTCTAAGATATAAAACTATCAAGGTATAGTTCCTTTTTCATAAATAATATATAGTATGTATGTTTTTCAAAGCTTCGTATCTTAGAGAGATTTTATTCAAAACTCCTGAATTTTTTTATGCAAGCTAGTCTAGTTGAGGCCTTTATGCAGGCAAAGTTTCAGGTCAAAATCGGAAAGTATAGCTTTGCTGACAATGTAGACGTACTCTAAAGAAAATTCACCAGGAGCTCGATATCTCCCCCAAAACAAGCCAGAAACCCGAGCTTTTTTTTACCATAGACACAGTTCACTTTTTGGACTACAATATGCGCGAAATCCCGGATAAAAAGCACTCGGACACCTGGGAATGTTCCCTCGTGAGCTATTTCTGATCAAGAAACCATGAATCATGATGGGCCAAGGTTCGAGCATCCATGGGCCGACTTTCATAGGGTAATTTCAGTCCATTTGGAGTTTTGGTCTTTTAATATTTTGAAAATCTCACCTGTACTAACCTACATGCACTCTATCGATTTTACATTAGGTTTCTGAATCTTTTGTGAATTTGAAACTATTGCTGTATAAGTGGCGTCAACAAATAGCAGTAATCCGTACTCGATGACCATTGGTAACTTGAACAACGATAACTATCTCGATATTGTTATTGTCGAATAAGGTGTTAATCGTGTGAATATACGTCTTACATACGCCAATGGAAAGTTTGTTCTACTGTCAATAGTCATTACTAATTTCAAAAAACATAATCGACTGAGCGTTGTCATTGCCAATTCTATGTCTAACACTTTGAGATTCTTTGTGAATATGTGTTAACATTATTAATGCGTCGCAGTGGGTTCTGATTCACATTAGGTTTGGAGAATAATAGCGTTTTCTTCAACTTTTGACACTCGTATAAAATAACATCCAAAATCCACAAAATCAGAGTTATTCGTCAAAACTCGAATGAATCGGAATGATTTTTAAAAAAAAGCCAGAATATCAGAATCAGCCACAACACATGCAATATTGTCCGTCATTTGTGTTCTGCATTAATTGCTCTACAATAAAAGCTCTATCAAAATAAACAATGTACCAAATCCAACTCTAGCCGATTTCAAAAATTGCAATTCGTTAGACTTGAGGGTAGGAATGCAGCAGATGTAGATGCCCACCGCTGTGGATATGTCTGTAGATATGGGTGTAATTTGTCCTTGTAGCTATACGCACAACCGAATTCATCCACTTTCACACTTCACACCCTAGTCGCAAGAAATTAAAATCCTGGAATTCATTGTTCTTCCTTAACAATTTCACTCTCTATGGATTTACTAAGCAGTTGCAAAGCTTCTAAATTATCAGTAATTCGATATTTGAGGGCTATAAAAGCATTTTTCTTTTTGCTTTATCAATTCATTGATTTTAATGGATAACATTTGACAACAGGCGTAGCTAGAAATCCGCATGAATAGATATCTAATTTACAAATATTTTTAAAAGTATTAGTCCATCTATGAATAATATCATCTTTCTGTTTTTCTTATTAAAAAATTAGAACAAAAAGTTATTTTACAATAGCATGAGTAGACTTTGACCTTCATTTGTCAATTTATTTATCTTATACTTGTTGATACTGATGATATCTATGGCGTATATATAAAAGAAAAAAAAATACCCTTGAGTTTTTCTTTTTGCAGAACATTCTTTGTTTTATCTTTCATATAATCATTTTCTTTTGTAGATTAGGTTTGAGAATGTCTTTTTTAAAACCAGCTGCTCCTTGTCATTCACTCTTTTACTTGTTCAAGAACTAGTAAAATGTATAGAAGAATCACGAAACACATAGCTTCAAACTATAATTAATTGAGACCATATGACACCATCAATACGATTGTAGTTTTTATAAAGCTGCATGTAAAATTTAAAACGAGTTATGTATATCATTTATCAATATTTTTGTTGCTTGAAAGACATTATATATCGAGGAACTGACAAAAAAAATTGTTTTGAAAAGCACAAAGGTTACTGGTAAGTACAGTATTCTTAATCGGCAGTTTTTAATTATATTCAATTTTCTATAAAGAATTTTTACATATGAAAATAATTGTTATCTAGTTTATTATTATTGCATGTTCGAAACCGGTTTTTGTTATTAATGTCTAAGTAAAGATTTACTGGATAGATTTTTTTTCTCTGTTCCCAAGTTTAAGACCAGAAAATAAGCTAAATCCTACTTGCGAACTAATTGGAAACTTAATCGACAAGTGTGTCAAATGAGACATAAAACAATTAAAAAGTATATACAAAGAAATGAACAGTAACTATCAACTATCATGTTTAGCTTGTCAAATTTTTCGATACACTCAAAACAAAGTGCCATTTAGATCTAGACTAGGAGTAAGTCTCTTTTGACAAAAAAAAACTCATTATTTGCAATGTATGCAACTTATTTTTGTGCTGCTTCTCTAACTAATTGTTTCAGATTTAGCTTTGAAAACTGAGTATAAGTAAGTTTTCAAATTGAATCTGCTCTTCAGACTTTGTTGATGGTGGCTACTCAAATTGGTACCATTCGCATGCTTATTGCTCGTTTTTGTAAGTCTATCTAGTTTTTTCTGTGTAAGTGATACAGCAAAACACTTTTTCTCATGTAATTCATCGTGCCATCAATCGTACAATTATTCATCCTTTTTTGGTTCTTTTCTTTTCTTTCTTGAGAAAAATTATTTTTGCTGAATTCTAAGCAAAATAACTCAAAAATATCTTCGTATTTCTCAATCCTCTTCATAAAAACTAAGTTTTTATGCAATAAGAGTCTTATATTCGAAATCAGCATATAAGACTAGGTCAACTGATGTATGTTTCCAAAATTTTCGTCATTTTTCACGTTTTTATAAAATTTTCAGCCACCACTTCAGAATAAAAACATTGAAGTCGATGAAAATACTAAAAGTATGCATCAATTCACCTTGTTACCTTAGACTGATTTCGAATACGATGTTTTTGCTGAATGAAAGCTTAGGTTTCATGAAGAAAATTGAGAAATATTGAGAGAATTCGAGTTATTTTGTCCAGAATTCAGCAAAAATAATTTTGCTCAACAATGAAAAGAAGGAAAACAAAAACGATCTGTACTTTTATGACTGATGATACGATGAATTACATGACATAAAATACTTGGCTTTATCACTTACAGAAAAAACTAGAAAGGTTTACAGAAACGAGTTATAAGAATGTGAATAGCACGAATTCGGGTTGTCGTTATAAGCAGAGTTTCAAGATCAAAACCGATTCGAAAGCATATTTACACTTAATTAATAACGCTGAATCTAAATAAATTAGTTACAGAAACAGCACAAAAAAAGTTAAATAAATTGAAAATAATGAGTATTTTACAAAAAATGACTTCTTCCCAACTTTTGAATTTTTTCGACTAGAAAACGCTATTGACAAAAACTAAGCGCTTATTTTTCTTAATTAGCAGCTCAAGCTCTATCGAACCATGTATAAAAAAACAGAAGAAAAAAATCCTACGTGAATGTTGAGTTACGTGCACCCTTACATAACTAAACACTATCCAGGACAATGGTGAGCTTTGAATGGCGATAAGCAAACATTTATGATTTTGTTTGATTATGCATATAATCTAGATCCTTCAGATTTTTAGATAATATGACTTATCACTTGTATTAACTTATCCATTGAATTATATCGATATAAAGTACATGTTGTTAAGGCCGCTCCCCACCTCTAAAAAGTCAATTTTCGTTAAAAAAATGATTTTTGAGATAAACATAGGAGTATGTCGTCTAAGATGTCTACATTACAAATATATAGCAATGTCATTGAATCTTGAAGATTTTCAAGGAGTTTTAAAAAAAACTGAAACTGGCTAAAGAAATGATTATTTTTTATATAATTTAATTGAAGCAGTAGTTGATCTTTTCATTAGATATTTATTTTATTTCAAAAAGAAACAATCTATGATAGTTTTTAACCTTGTTCATAAATAGGGTGTGAGTGTGAGTGTTGGAGCGAATGTAAGTTTTGTCTTCATCTTCCCAACATCCACACCCTTGTCATCGTCATGTTTGTAAAAGAAACTATTATAAGAAAAATATTCATTTCTGATCAAAATCACTTTGGGCAATCATTAGAATACGCCTAATAGCAATAATCAATACGGAGTGTCATCTATTTTGAGTTATGCCACGCCACGACAGTTCGATACTACTACGCCACTGCAATGAGTGCTTATCATTGGTATATAATTTTTTGTGCCTTTAGCTCGATCTAACACGATATTAAAGAAAAAACTTCGGTCTCGTTTTCTCAAATCTAGTTCATCATGGAGAGTTGCGTTTTTTTTTGCTTTTTATGGCAAGTGATGCTCCTTCGGGTAAGGGGAAAGAATTTTTTAAATAGACTCTAAGTCTATGGAAAAGCTCTGATGGCTTTCCAAGACTTTAGAGGTTTCAACATCTCCTAAACTTACAGAGAACAACAATACAAAAATCCCTTCCTCTCATCCGAAAGGCTAAGCATTTCTCTTTCAGATGAAACAATCCCCAGTTCTATACCTTGAAGTATAGTAAAAAACACAATTTGTACGGGTGGAGGATCCATGTTGGGCCTTGATCTCTAGAAAACTTCTAAACGATGAGGTTTGGAGAAGTAAAACAAATTTTGTAAGTTTACTTCCATGGGACCAAGATTTGTGGAAAGTTTCAGGATCATTCAATGCACAGCATCAAAAATCGATTTTGGAAGGGAGGAGGCAGGGCGAGCGGCCTTAATTCATCTTAAAGAACAATATTACCAATAAAGTTGTGTAGATATTTCTTTTTTTTTTCTTACAAACATTATTTAATATTGATCGAACATTAGACTTTGGATTTAATCAAATCTACTTGTATGAAAATGTCTTTTGTGTTTTCTTTTCTAGATGGAAATGAAGCCATTCATGAATATTGTAGTCGCAATGGATGAAAAAAATGCAATTGGATATGAAAGAAAAACTCCATGGGGACCATTGCCAACTGATCATGAGTGGTATTTGACACACGCAACAACTACAAAAGATGCATCAAAACGTGTTGCAGTTATTCTTGGACGTATTACATTTGAAGGTGTAATTAAATTCCATAAAAAATATCTTTCAAGATGGCATTTTATTGTTATTACCAAGCAACCACCAAAAGTATTTTATAATACCTATTCAGATTATATTAGAAATCAAATTGATGTCGCAAATTCTTTTGATCAAGCTGCTCATAAAGCGAAACTACTACTTGACACACCGAGCGCTATGATTGAATCTGTCTTTGTGTTTGGCGGTGTTAGTCCATATGAACAAGCACTAAAATCAAAACTTGTTCAACGAGTTTATTTAACAAGAATTTTTGCAGAAGTTCCTCAATGTGATGCTAGAGTATTGAATTTTGACTTAAGTGATTTTCGACGAATAAAACGATCGAGTAGTGAAATTCTTGCGGAACTAGATGATAAAATAGTTGAAGAAAACGGATGGCAATATCAATTTCAAGTCTATGAACGAAATAATTTATGACAGAATATTTTATCTAATAAAGAGTCATTTTTCTGAAGTGACTTTTATATTTTATTTAGAATTTTTAAAGAAATTACTTTAATGAAGCCGGTTCAAAACTTAATAAAGAAGATTCATGATAAGAAAATCTATCATTTTTATTAAGATGTGGTGAGCTCTGTTTGACACACCCACATTCCACACACAAGTCGTCTGTTATGATTGGCAGCGATAATGTTAAAGCCGTTTTCACAGTACGAAATATGGGTAGGTAATTACATGCAGAATAAATTCTGGCAGAACTAAGATGGAGAGTCTCGGCTTTCACGTTTAGCAAAAGGAGATGACAATATATTGAACTGTGTGTTATAATTTTTTCACCTGGTTTTTTTAATCATTTTCGTCCGACTTTTTTTTTTGAAAATAACTCTAATTCTCGAACTGCTTATTGTGAATTTTCAATTATCAAGTGTGCATTCGAATTGCTAATTAAAGATCTACATACCTGTACAAGAGTCAGATGCTTAAGTTTCATCACTCAGGAATTATATATAGATTCTAAATGAAATTCGATGTTGCCAAATGAGTCATTTTTGACTCTTGCTAGATGAGTATGCTTAGGTCAAATTCAGTTTTTGGGAAGAGAGAGACTTTAGCAGTCGAACATGCTCAAATTGGTATTAGTAGGAGAATATATCTTAATGATCGTATTTATTTAATATTTGCTATTATAATAAGTTTTAAAGTGTACTATTTTAATTAATATGTAGAAGTCAGTGATAAAGGATAATCTTTTTTTATTTGAAATCGACAAAAAAAACATTTTTTAATTTTATTGAATAACTTATTATCAAATGTATGTTCAAATAATTTTTCCTGTAAAGAAAAAAAAAAGAAAAACTAAGCGATCATAATTCATTTACCAATCGAACGAAACGAAAACACATAGCACACTTGTGCATTCGTTAGACAAGATTCAATAGAACACAATGATTGGATAAACACTGAGTACACACCATGAATTGAATATAAAATAACGAATATATGTCAATTATATCAGTCATGTCGTCGATTACGAGTAATTTATTAGATAATACCACTAAACTTAGGTGTCTTAACTCACCAATACCACATATTATTCAACCCTATAATATTCATACTCATAGTGATATTGATACAAAATCTGTTGGTTCAAAATCTGTAGGCTCACATACATCAAAATTAACTTATAGTGGTACGAAAAAAAAAGATATTATATTTCTCTCATTTTCTTTAATTTAGAATACCCACAAGTACGACCAACGAATCCACTTTATTCAAGTACATTTACTCTTCGAACTCTTTCATCAGCTATTTCAAATGTATCAAGTGCAGCAACTGTTGTTGAACGTCGAAAAAAATTTGATCCACATACACCAAAATATCCTTATGATTGGCGTTGGTTTGCTGTTCTTTGCATTTTGCTTTTTCCATTAACAGGTATAAAACTGAATATTCGAAGAAATTAACTACTTGTTTTTTTAAAATCTTTGATGTTTTTCTTAAGGTGTAATTGCATTTGGTCTTGCTTATAAAGCACAAATAAAATTTAAAGATGGTTTTATTGATGAATCTCGTAAACTTAATAAACGTGCTTTTACTCTATGTATTATTAGTGCTATTTGTGGTATTAGTCTTCTTCTAGGTTTTTTATATGGATTCGATTCATGGCCACGTACAAATGGTTAATATTTATTCGTCAGATAAAACTTTTATTTATATTACTCAGGAATGATTGCTTTTTCTTTGATTATATTTAACTTTCCATGTATATGTTAGGTAGTGGCTCTATCTTTCACCCACTACCTATCTCTTCTTCTCTCTTCTATATCTTTTCTTGATTGGTCATCTGTGTGGAACGATCAATATATGTTTTTTTGTTATATTGTTATGTAGAGTAGTTGTGAATGAGAAGATAGAAAAATGAAGACAATAAGTATTTAGTTAGTCATTACAGACTAACAGTATAACTTTTTGTTTATTATTTGCATTCCGAATTCTTTTTTTCTTTTTAAAGTAATAACTAAAATCAGATTTATTTAAATAGAATAGCAATATGTGTAAATATTTGTGTTATAATTATTTTTTTTTTTCAAAATAAAAGATAATAATTGTCTTTGTTTTAGAATAATTGAAATATCTTTGTATTAGAGAAAACATTTATTTGATCAATAGACATTACAGATTTTTTTGTAAATGCAATCTTTAACATTAAAAAATTTAAATATTGATGAAAATCATAATATGACTGATAATGTTGAAGAAGAAGATGATCTAAATGCAAAATATAATCGTTCAGCTCATATTGAACCATTTCATCGACAAAGACGTATTGATGGTACATTACCATTTAGTGAACAAATAATAACAATGAAACATATTATAATAACAAATGGATATGATGGACGATATATGAGTAATGGTGATATGACAGAAACAGATTTAAATCAAGGTGGAATTTGGAAAGAAATTATTCATAATGGTATTGGACTAAAACCAAATATAGGTGCTTCTGTGTAAGTTTTTCTTATATGTTTACAATACTTTAAATGTGATTGAAAGATAATGATATAAGACACAAATTGTCTTAATCTTACGAGAGCATAACTCGAAGTAATAAATTGCTTTTGAGATGAATTTTATCTCGTCGAGTAGGCCCTATTAGAACTGGAGAAAACCTTAAAGGAGTTGTGTCTCTGCTTGAACTATAGTCAGTCTAGTGAGTTGTAAGTCTCCATCTCCAGCCGATCTTTGTCATTCTATGTGCTGAAGGTCTAAAACTTTGTGTACACTTACTTCATCAAGAATGTAGGTCATTTGTATTACGAAGTTGTCATTGCTTAAATGCAACGAGAATTATCATGGAGAGCTCCAATTCTTTTTCTCTGAGCATTATAACCTAAAAAAGACTGCTTACAAAGCTTTACATTGTTTCTTACTAAAAGCATGACTAATTCTTGATATTTTTACATGTAACCGAAGTCTCATCTACGATCTGTCTTCACTCAAAAGATAATTTGATTTACTCGAATATTGACGTTTCTAGGTCTTTAGGTCTAATGAGATTATCATCTATGTTACGTTTCTCTTTAGTACAAGATTTTCTTTTGAAATTTGTAGGTAATAACGTATCATTGCAGAAGAAACTTGCGAAAAACTTTCAACTCATTTCATTGATCTATCACTGAGTTATTGACTTCCAAAGAGTAGTAGATCATTTCTCTTCACAACAATGAGCATAGTCTTTGAAAGGATTGATAAGGTTCAATGAAGTCAATAGTGTAGATAACTGATACATAGCATTACATATTGAGGAATCTAATGACAGAGAATACTCTTCCTTTAAAGGATTATGAGACTGACAACAAACGTAGATGTCATCCATCGTAACTTCCTCTATAATTAAACAATAATGATGCCCAGAAGTGCAGTACATACAGTGGCCGAAATCGGTTGGGGCACAGTCTTTTGTTCACCATTGTAAATTTCCCGATTGGATTCACTTGTTGTGATAGCATCAGATTTTCTTGTATCTTTCATGTTAGGATATTATGTTATTGAAAGACTCAGTAGAACAGCCATTTGTCAAGAAAAAAAGACCGGGACAATGAGACAAACAGATGTTTGAGTCGGAACTAAAAATCGTAGTTAAACTTTCTCTGAATTTGATCGAATTATATTATAAATCACAAAAATCCAAGCATGAGCATTCAAGACTTCTTAAGATTTAATTCATATAAAATCGAAAAAAATTTTCAACAGCAATCACATACGAGGAAAAATTCCCAAATATGAGTGCCCGTTTTCAATCGACTTTCTGTCAGTGGGAAGAACTGGATGAATTGATCACGATGGTATAAAATGTTCTTCTTCATAGGCTTCTTTTTTAAGAAGTTAGATAGATCTTAGCTTTTAAAAAATGACTCTCAATTGTTATTTCAGATTTTCCAACTAATCAAGATTCACTGAGAATACTATTTTAAAGACGTATTAATAATTAGCCTTGTCAGATATTTTGTTTGAATAATCGGAATTCTATTTAGTTGTTTTCTTGCATGCTTATTTGAAAAAGTATAATAGACAAGACAATTAATTGAAACCTGATCAACATTCATTTTTAATATGTACCCTAAATAGATGAACATGCTATCGAAATTAGATGAGTTTCGCAATTGGCACGATAAAATCAAGTGAAAGCATCTCAAAGATTTGCTCTCTAAGAATTGAAAAGCCGGTCTACTAGATAGTACGTAAAGAATATCCAACTCATAAACTTCGATAAATTTTGATTTCTAAACAGTATCTTATATATATGAAAAACAGTATAATATTCTCATTGGAAGTAAAACATACTTATTAAACTATATCTTCGTTTATAAACAACTGTCATGATCTTTAAAAAAAACCTAATTTTTTTTCCAGACGATTACATTATTATGCTTATTTTGAACATCGAGATGAACCATTTGATACATCATTTAAACGTCGACGTCCACTTGAATTTCGTTTAGGTAAATATGAAGTACTTCCTGGTATTGATCTAGCTGTTAGGACAATGCAAAGACGTGAACGTTCAAAATTTATAATCAGTAGTGATTTATTATATGGTGAACCTGGTTGTGCTCCACATATACCTGAATCAGCATGGTGTCTTTATGTTATTGAACTTTTAACAACAAATGAATCTTCAACAGTTATTCATGATGAACAATTATTAATAAAAACAACAACAGATAAACAACAAATAGATGATTTTGCTAAACGTATAAGATTAGCTCAAACATTACGTAATACAGGTAATGAAGAATATGCAAATAGTCAATTAGATCGTGCATTACGAAGTTATAATAAAGCACGAAAATTAATTCATAATAGAGTTACAATTATTGACGGTAAACATGAAGAACAATATCATCAATTATTACTCAAACTTCATCTTAATTCTGGTAGAATTAAAATTTAAAAAAAAAACAAACTCCGAAAATATTCGAAGAAGTTCATTTGTTTTTTTTCTAGCACAATGTTATCTTCGTTTGGATAATTTTGAAAAATGTTTACGGGCATGTCGTGATGCACTTGTTATTGAACCAAATAATTTAAAAGCTTTATTTCGTGCAAGTGTTTCACTTCGATCATTAAATCAACTTGATGAAGCAGAAATATATCTGTCAAAAGCTCTTGCTATTGATCCACAAAATCGTGATATTTTAACTGAAGTAACTAAATTAAAAGATGCTCTTGATTTAGCAATACAAACAAAAACGAAAAAATCTAATGAAATATTTACATTAAAAGAATCATTAACAAATAATCAGTAAATAATTTAGATAGAAATTCAAATAAATTTTTGTTGTCTTCTTTTCTTTTTTTTTTATTTAGAAATGATAATGATGATATTCTTTCATGTATTGATGTATCTGATCAATTTCGTTTGAAATTAGATTCTCTTCTTACAGAATTTATTGAATCAAATGAAACATTAGAACCATTTATAATACAACGTCAAAATTTTTCAGATACTGAATTTTATTATATTGAATTACTTGCTAAAAGTAAACAATTAAATATTAATCGAATTAACGATAATATTATTCATATTACCAAGTAATTTATTATAGAAAATCATTCGTTTGTCAATGATTTATTCATAAGTAAAGTGACTGTCAAAGTTATACAACCAGTTGACTATTTTATTATACAGTATCGATGATAAATACAAGACAAATGCATATGAGATAGAATGATTTGATTTTCCTTAGATTACTATCTAGAGTTTTTCGTATTCTAGTAAAAATATTTCATATTAATTCATTGATGTAATTAGTTTTTATTGACGATACAATAGCAGCATGTCATTTTTCATCCTGCCAAATTATTCGACCAGTTATTTTTGCCAACTGTTGCATGCTTATCTTAATTTAAAATGTTCGTAGTCACAATAAAAGATGTATCACATGAAACTTAACATAGCACGTTATTCGAAATGTCATCTTCTATCTACATAAATATGACACGTAAAAAATGACTATGTATTTCATGAGATCTGTACCTAGGCTGTTGCTACGATGACGGTTAGTTTTTTTACACCTGCTATTAATAATCCAGCAAAGGTATATAACTTAAGTAAATATCTATTCAAATAGAATAATTAATGAAATCTATAGTGCTCTTTCTGATTCTATAATGAAAAATAAAATTTGCTAAATATCATAGAAAAATATCTTTTGTCCTCTTGTTGAAAAATTTCGATATCAGTAAAAAAAAAATACTCGTTGTGTAGATTACAATTGATCCTAGTGAGTCATGTATCATAAAGAATATTTCCTTTTTAAATAGGTGGTTGAAGAATTTTGGTCAGACGAAAAACGACATGCAGCGATTGTATCGCCAATAAAAACTAATAGCATCAATGGATTGACATAAAATTTTCTACTAGTGTATTACAGACAATGGACGATAGTCTGACGAAAACTAGGTTATCCTATCTCATTTTGCTTTTGACATGTATACAAAATAAAATAATCTGCTGATTGAATAATTTTGACAGCTACTGTATGTCTTTCAGAATTTTGTATGTTTGTACAAAGAAAAAAACAAAATTGTTATTTTTGTCTTTCATGTGTGTTGTTTTTCGGTTTTTCGTCGTTTTTCAATTAAAGAGCATAGAAATGAACTTAAACTTAGGAATCATGACAAAAAGATTTGTATCTATGTTGGAAATTAGTTCTATTTAACAAAAAGGTTTGACCTTTAATCGAGTCATAGTCAATATTCGGAAGTAGATAGAGTAATAACTGTGGACAGACACAGAGAAATGAAAAAAACAAAAGAGAACTTGGTTTTTTCCAATTCGTCATGTTTTTACCTATGAAAAAATCCAACAAAAAATAAAATTCTACCGTTTTTCCAATGTTTGCAAATGTCAAGTGTTGTATTTGTCACTGTCTTCCTACGTTACACGGATATCTGCGTATGTCACTATTTATATATAAATAGTTTGAAAAATTTTGAATGGGTAAAATCTCATTGCTCATATCAATAATTATCAATACACAATAAAGGTAAGTGATTTCTTCATGAAGATTCATTTTCGTTTGGCTATAATTACGAGTGTTTATTATATGAGACAAACATTAAAAAAAGAGACCATATTTGTTGAGATTTGATTGAATGAATCGATAATCAAAGTTAATTATGTGATGAATAAATATATATGCTGTTGATAAAATTAGAATTCTAACAGAGATAAATTCATAAATATAAATTAAACAGAAATGGGAATTTTAGGATTTTAATCGAGTTAACAAAGATTGGAAAATTAATCAAAGCAAAACAACATTTTAGAACAGTTCAAAACAAGAATTCTTAATTTATTCGAAGAACTTATTAGAGCACCTACATTTTTCAAATTTTAGTCATAAGTAGAGATTTATGGAATAAGTTTTAGTATCAATTCTAGTGATCGAGATTCGGAACTAGAGCTAAAGATTAGAGTTAAATGTTCTGCGTCTTTTTGGCGAATTATTTTACAAATCATACCAGTCAAAGCATAATTCATGATAGATGGCAAGAAAAGTGTCACTTGTCGTTTGTATATATGAAAACGAATATTTAAGAATTATTTATATACGTTATCAATAAATTCTGGAAAGGTTTTTTCTCGATCGAGACCGGTACCTGGTCAAACTTATCGAATGTATTGATCGATACCACTGAAAAAGAAGCTACTGAACCTAGACCAGGAGTAAAGCTTAAAAAACTTGACTCCACACATCCATCTGCAAGACTTCATTTTATAGTCTCTTATATAAAGAGTGCCATGGCAGATAAGATGTTTAAATAAATATATTTCATTCAATGTAGAATAATCGATCATGGATTACGGCAGCGATCAATCTGGTTATCGTTACTATCAAGAACAATTTAATGCTGATCATGTTGATAATAGTGAGTAGATTAATTAATTGTCCGTATAGAAATAAGTTTTATATATTTATTTAGTAGTCACCGACTATTTATCAGCAACAGACAGCAAAGTAAGTTAATTGAAAATATCAAAAGAATTTCATTTTCATTTCCTATTCGAAGGATGATCAATCATCGAATAATTCAAGTAGCAACAGTTCTCAAAAGGATTCGAATGGTTCTTAGCAAGTTAGAATGATAATAGAAAAATAAGCAACGATCAATCTGAAGTATTTATCACAAAAATTAGTAACTATTATAGACAAGAATGAAAACGAACAATTGCTAATACAAAGAATATGTATATATTATTTTATAAAAATAAAAACGAAATATTTCAGTAATATTTTCAACTAAATGACTGATTGAATGAAGACGGTGTTCATTTTAAAATGGATTCTTTTTATTCAAAAATGGAAAAACAAGAAATAGAAAATCTCAGAGCGGAATGAATGTGGGTAATAGTGAATATATTTTACTCACAATCGAACTTGAAAAAATCTCAGAGAAATCGAATGATCAATCCAGATGCACATAGACATCCAACAGATTAAATATCATATTTCACAAAGCGTCACAAAGACTTTCTTCATGCATTTCTTGCCAGTTCGAACAACAAGCCTTCGAGGTTTATGGCAATAGAACTTTTTGTTCCATCATCTCACGCATACACATTTACAAAAAATCTTGGTTTACTAAGGTTAAGCAATGCTTTTCTTTGAGAAATTGGTCTAAAAAATGATTTGTTGAACCCAGAATTTAATCGAGAAGGTGCAAGAATTCCAATTTTTTGACCGTGTGTATTCGAATCGTTTCATTAGAACTAATCACATTTTACTAAGAAAAAGTTATCAATGTTTTCGTATAAACAGAAAAAACTTCATAAAAGTCGAATGAGAAAAGCAAGAAAAGTTTTGGTGAATTGCTAATGTCGAGCGATTGTTGATGATGATCTTATTGTTGTTGTGTTTCGACTTTGAAGAAAGAATATGAGAATGGCTATTGACAATGCAAACGAACAAGAACTAAAATCGATGATCGATCGTCGTCTAGAATTCGTATTTAAATAAAAACTTTTAATGAAAAGCATTCGACCGCTTATTTCGATGGCGATGAATTGGTCTCGATTTTTGGTCGAATTCTTTGTAACTGACAATTGGTCTGACGTTGGAACGAATAAGAACCGAAATGAAATGATCCTAATCGTATTGAAATCGATCATTGATTATCTCAATAAGTAGCAGAGTGATGAAGACAACACTCATATCAACAATCGAAATGTTCTTTCAGAGAATCCATTTCAATAAACACATGTTTTTATTTGCATTTGGTTTGATTTGATTGTTGAAATTGTGAAAAAGACTTTTTCGAATAAACGAACAAACATTGCTCGATTGAATTGAACCGTTTTGATTTGAAAACTCGATCGATTGATAAGCATTCTTCATCCATATTAAATTTTATTTTTGGCTATTTCTTGTTCTATTGTCTCTATGAGAGTTGGATTTAGTTAATTTTTTGTTTAGATAATCAATTGATGAATACGAATAAATCTTTCGTCTATCATCGGCTATGTTCTTCGCTCGAACTATTTCGACAGTTGTTAAACATTGACGAGTGGCGAAAATTTTTCATCAAGTTCTCTTTCTGTGAATCTTTTCCGAAAATAAAAGCGAATTCGATGTTCAGATGAAATATCAAAGATATTTTCTTTCAAGATGATTCGAAGTTGATGAATTGATGAAATTATTCTTGAAAGTCATTCTGTACAATAATTAAGATTACAAGTTGGTGCAGTTTTGAAGGCAAAAAATTTAAAAGCACATAGTAGTTCGTGAATGAAACTCGATTTGTACAGTCACAGAAAAGAATATTTGTGAGAAAACAAACGGTATTGTTTGCTGTTTGACCTGAAGTCAAATGCAACGTTCCATTGTATCAACTGGCATTTAAGGCTTCGCAGTTGTTCAAGGTTACGATCGAAATGACCGACTAAGTACCAGCTGTGCCCAGAAATCGAACCTAAGCAGAAGAAGAGCCAAATAATGTATCGTTGCATCCGATGGCGGTCCCATGTAACTAAAATTTCGCATTTGGTCGAGAATTGTCACGTATGAAGATCATTTGCCGAGAAGAGAATTTATGGTTGCCGTTGCTATGCTCAATATTAAAAAATCTTTTATCCTCTTCGTGTCGAACAATCTTTCGTCAATATCTCAAATAAACTCGATTACACATTGTATCAAAAGATCTCGCGAAAACTGTTCAATGAGTCACAATATTGAGAAAGATCAAAGCCAGAAGCACGAACTATTAACTATTCGATAGATCGTTCACGAGCGAATGTTTCTTCAATAAATTTCGTATCAATATTGGTTGTTAAAAGCTTTCTTTATTCACTAAAGTTTCCTTTGGAGAAAAGTGAATTTTCAATTAACTGATGAGAATAACTCTGAATCTAAAATATTCAAAACGAATCCGTTGACGAAATTCTTTCAGTAGTCTGCCCAAGAGTTTGATCAACGTCGAAATTCACCAAGCATTGTTTTTGAAAAAAGATGATTTCGCAATTGTTTCTATCACTTTCAATCTTTTTAATTTTCGTCAAATTGTTTCAGAATGCGGAAACAACTGATTGTTACATCCAGATTGCAAACACTTTTTTTAGCTAATTAAAAAAAAACGTCCACAAAGTGGAATCTTAGGGAGAGAGGCAAAAATATCAGCATAGTAAAATCAAGACAAGATTTATTATGTGACAAAATAATAGAGATGAAAATCATTGATGAAAAATATAAGAGCTTTAACATTCTTAGGTTAGGATATAAGTGTGAGGGGGGGGGGGCGGGTTGACTGAAAAGAAGATCTGCACATTCACACCCATATTATACCTTGAGTGGATACCGACATTGTGCAATCAAATTTTAAACAGTATATCGGTAAATGTTATGTGCCGATATTGATATCACCTCTCGCTAATTCTTGTTTGACGTCTATATCCATATTGCTCTTCCTTGTGTTCGTCTCTCTCTCTGTTATATGAGCATGTATTGTATGTGAAGTTGCTCAATAAATGTCATTATCGAGGATGGTGGTAAGCTACTCCTCCACTTTGTTGTTAAAATGATGTCATATACTCTCTTTGTGATGTTTTCTAACCATATCGATATAGGTCGAAAACAACAGAATGATTTTTTCTTTTATTAAGCAATCCTGCCCTATGACTATGTCGGTCCTAAAGGGACACCTTAGCTGCACCATACTTTATGATAAGTAAAAAGAAAGACATGATTAAAAAGAAAAATATGATAAAATAATAAGACGAAATAAAGTAGAAAAAGAGAAAAAAAAGCGAGAATCAAGCTGAGAACCAAGATGCATCATTCTAATAAGCAGATATTGCATACTCGATTAATGGCGCACTGTACATAAAGACTACCACAAAGCAGCAATAAATCATACACAAATAGCTAACAACCACTGATCAACATTATTAGTAAGCACAACGGAGCAACACGCAGATACAGCAGCTATTGATTCCAATGAGCGGCTGCTATATATAATAAGCTGATCGTTTATGCGCACTAGATTAATTCACCGTCAACTGGGTTCTTAAACTTTGCTACACTGTCTTCCATTCTTTGCTTAATAATGTTGAACTGTTGATTTTGTTCGTTGAGCTGTTGCTGCACACTATTGATCACTGTATCCATTGGGACCTTGTCCCTGGATCCGGTCTTAAGTTTATGTACATCAATATAAGATACTTTGAATTGGTCACCATTTGCTCTTTTCGAATACTATTTATTAGCCGCGGTATGATACGTTTTTTTCCAGTTTTGCTTAAGATAAATAATAGCACTTGTAAGCCTATAGCAATCAGCAAGAATTCCCGCCAGGATCAATGCGGCCGAGGAGGACCAAAAACGTGATTTTCTATTTCTTTTGTTTTCTCTACGATCTCTTTCACGTGACTGGAATTCGCAAAGTTGTTCACTATAAATTCGAATTTATTTTCAATGTTCTTTATCTTGTTATTGTGGTTGACTATTATATTAGTTAACCCTTGATTTTTGTTCACATTTCTCAACAACAGAATGATTTATATGACGTCATCGTTTAAGAAAATGTGTTAATTCGCTCGTTTGAAATAGCCTATATGTATATATATTCGCAGAATGAAAAAACATTCTATAGTTAAAGTCAACTAACACTGAAATAGTGTATATAATGTAACTGTACAATGTCAGTATCTGTTCAATATATCGGATAGTCGATACAGAATTCAATTCTCCACAGTTTGACTTTGGAGAAATAAATTCTGTCATTCGTTCAGTAGTCTTACTGGATTTTTCAACAATTCACATCGCTATTTTACAAATTTTCCCTCCGATTAATATAAACATTTTTTGTTATCTCATAAAGTTGTTCATAAGCTTGATGAAGTATTGTTCATTACAAATCCTCAACGTTTTCCGATTGCATAATCCTTCACATTATACAAGCAAGGTTTGTAAATGTGCGACCCATGACAATAAATTAGTAAGGGTAAGTTTTGATAGTACAAGATTGCAAAAATGGTGAGCCATGTGGATAAATTGTGTTGTCATTCGAACAAAACATGACCGCGTGATTGACGATATATTTCAAAGTAATCATAGGGGAATCGATCGCAAAAATTTTATTATTTTCTTTTAGAACAAACAATCAAAAAGTGGCCATGGCATTATAAAATTGACACAAAAATACATCTGTCAGTGGAAGAAACTGCTCATTAAAAGTGACAAACGAAACTACAAGTCTTATCGATTTCAAGGAACAGTTGATGGTTGATCCTAAACAACTCGAAAATATCTGAGCAAAATAAAGAAGAAAATCGGCAAGCTCGAACAATAATTCGAAAATCAACATCAACTTTGATATGGTACATAGATGGTTCTAACTCTCCTTCACTATATAAAAAGTGATGATACTTTCACGTGGTCGTGGTAATGAAGAGATTCTGATTTTTTGTTGCGCATCAATGAACACTAGCTCACAAATATCAATTGACTATATATTCCTAAAAGGTTGTTAATGCCATGTGGTATTTGTTGATTAGATCTAGAATTAGTTCATATCTGTATTTTTTCTGTCAAAATTTTGTGTGCGCATTGTATGTTGTTTCTTGAATTGTCTGCGTTGTGTTTGTTCCTGTTGTCAATTGTGTAATAAAAAACACGCGAAAAGAAGAATCACGAATTATGAAACCTAGATCGATATAATTATTTTATAAAAAAGAAAGATACAAAGAAGAGAACAGTAATAACAATGGTGATTTGATAGTCAGTCAGCGTTTTGTTTCAGGCGAATGATTGATAGAATAGAATTTCTGTTTTACAGTGAATTGCATATATCTGCCAATACAGATGAAACCAGTATGTATTTGTTAACATTATTGTCATGTCTAGTCAAGTCAAATATTAGCTGACTTTGAAAAAGAGAATATAGGCTTTTTTCGAAGATCATCTGTACGTAAATTCATTCAGAGCACGAATGTCGAGTATTTGACTTGCAGAGTGATTGAATTACTTACTACTTTGTCTGGCGCATCTCAAAAGGAATAGATAGCATTTGCTAAAGAAGATTCGACTGTATTTTATCTTCATTAGCATTCATGATTCGTTCTCTTCTTGTCTTTCTCATTGAACGCTATAGAAACTGTTCCAGGAGCGTGCGTACAAGAAAAATAGATTTGATTTCACAGACAGTTCCACCCCTATTTCTCATACAATACATGATGCAGACCGTACAAAGAAGGCCTATCTATGATTGGTGCATACATTCGACGCAAATTTCTAACATGAAATGTCTATTCAAATAGAACAGCTGATGCAATTTGCAGCGGCCTTGCTGATTCTATATTGAACAATAGAATTGCTCAAACATTATATGAAAAAAGAGTCTGTTATCGTCTTTTCTGTTGAAAATTTCCGGTATCGGTCAAGAAAGCTGAGTGGTGTCATAATCCCGTTACCCCCGGTATCCTCATTTGCTTTTAATGTAGTCTCCGGATATTGACATTTAAACTATAGCTATATATTCTAAAGTTGAGGAATCTGAGTGAATTTGGGGTATTACCCTAAGAGCAATGACCTTTAAACTATAGCTATATGTTATAAAGTTGAGGAATTTGAGTGAATTTGGGATAACGACCTCGTTACCCCAAATTCACTCAAATTCCTCAATTTTAAAAACATGTAATTCATTTATGGAGTAAGGAAGTCATTACCCCTATGCGGAAGTTTCATCGTGTAAATGAATTCACTTTTAGTTGATTACTCTGTAGGGTATCCTGACATTTACTTCTCGATACCCAGTGTAACGGTATTATGACATCTATGAGAAAGCTAAAATAAAAAGTACTGTTTACGTAGAGCACAATCTTTTTTCGATTAAACCGTGTATCATAAAGAAATATTCGACTTGAAACAGACGCGCATAAGTTTATAGAAACAAGTGATTTAACTGAATTTGGAAGGATGAAAAACGGCATGCTTCGATTGTATTATCCATGGAAACTAAAAACATACATCTGTTGATATAAAATCTTTTTATTATTACTCTGGAGATAAGGAGCTGTAATTGGCGAAAGTCAGATCATTTTAGCTCATATAGTTTTTGAGACATGCACAAAATAAAATAAACTAATCTGTCGGTTGAATAATTTTAACAACTAAGGTATATGTTTCAGAATTTCGTATGTCTGTAAGCTGCTGGGAATTCAAAATTATAGTAAGATGTTTTTGTACTTGATTGGATAGCGAGTATGTGAAGCGCTCGGAAAACTAATTTTTCATTTTTCTAAAAATGATCGAAATGGAAAACCATGCTGACCACCGGCATATTCTATTTGTGGGTGAAATTACCATATTTTGATGAATACGCCAAGTTTTTTACTTATTATTGTTTGTAGTTTCACTGACTGATTTATTTTTATTGATGGTGTAAAATTGGCTTTAGAAAAATGTACTTGCTATTGCTCAAGTAACACATGACAAAAACAATTTGATTCCAAGTGGAACCTTGAGAAAAGCTATTATATCAACTTGTCACATTTAGATTTAGCATCAAAAATTGAGTTGAATGGCATTATGTCAACGAAAAATATTTTCAATGGAATTCTATCTCGAATGAACCATACACGAAATTAATGAAAAATAAAAGTAAGATGGAGTACAGGTGCGCGTTGGATGAAACATAGTCTTATTTGGAACGTATGTCATTCAGCTCAATTGTTTATGCTAAATCCGAGTATCACATGCATTTCGCTCATGGAAAAAATTATGATCGCCAAAATTGATAAATACCAGCGCATTTTTGTACGATTGTGTCATTGAAACTGAAAATGTTGATTTTCTCAACACATATGTTACTGGAACAATTGCAAGTACAGTTTTCTATAGCCAGTTTCACACGATCAATAAGAAAAAAATCAGTTTGAAGAAATAAAATTAATAACAAATAAAAAATCTTGCATGTATCTCAAAACCGAACTATTTCACCCACAAATAGGGTATATGATTGTTCTGAATGTTGTTCTATCAAGAAGATTTTAAGAAGAATGAAAAACTAGACCGTTAGAGTATTTGACATACTCTCTATCCAACAGTGTATATAACAACCGAACAAAAATCTTACTATGATTTTGAATTTTTTCCATCTTACAAAACAAAACTGTTATTTTTTTCTTTCATGTGTGATGTTGTTCAGTTTCTTTTTTTCCAACTAAAGAACGTCGAAATGACCTAAAATGAAGAAATAATGACAAAAAGATTTGTATTTATGTTGGAAATTAGTTCTATTTCGCAGAAGATTTGACTTTTTATTGAATTCCTAGATTTCTTATTGAATCATAGTCAATGTTGGAAGGTATCCAAAACGACAGCTGCTGACACACGTAGAGAACGAAAAAAATATACTTGGTTTTATCCAACTCACCGTTATTTTTTATTTATGAAAAAATCTGACAAAAAAATCAAAGCCTTCCGTTTTCAATGTATCTCGTAAATATCAACTACCATATTTGTTTCTCTTAATGAGTCACTCGAATATTTATCTACGTCATCATTCATATATAAATAGTATGAAAATGCTCAATGGGTAAATAGTCATTGCTCACGTAAAGAACATCATTACACGATAAAGGTAAGAACCTTATTAATGAATATTAATCTGATGAGAAAATTAATGAAAGTAAAACAACATTTTAGAATAGTTGAACACAGGAATTTTTTAGTTATTCGAAGAACTTATTAGAGTACCTAAATTTTTCAAATTTTAGTTACAAGTAAAGATGTGTGGAATGAAATTTAGTTCTGATCCTAGTGATGGGGCCCGTGATTGAAGCTATGAAAAAATGATTTTCCAAACTTAAACTAAATATTAGAGTTAAATTTTCTATGTCTTTTAGGCGAATAATCCTAAAAACCAGACGAATATTTAAAAATATTTTTTATATATGATATCAATAAATTCTGGAAATTTTTGTCCAATAGGGCCTGTCACCGGATTTGATTTAACAGAGCTACGACAGATACCACTGAAAAAGAAGCTATTGGACCGGTAGGTCAGAACTGCAGCTAAACAAAACTTGATTCTGTACGTCTCTATCCGACAGACTTCAGTTTATAGTCTTACATGCATAGATAGATATGACAAACAAGGGGACTGTTCGATTAGAAAATATATTTTATATGAATACATTTCGTTCAATGTAGAACAACTGATCATGGATAGCATACCCGAAGATTGTGGTTACCGTCACAATAGAACAGTGTTTGATCTTGCTGATGATGATAAGAGTGAGTAGATTAATTCATTATTTGTATGAAATTCTGTTTTATACATTGAATTAGAAGCCATCGCCTTGTTATTAGACACAAACAATATAGTAAGCTAATTTAAAATATCAGATGAATTTCATTTTCACTTTCTATTTAAAGAATGATCAATCGTCGAATAATTTAACTGACCACAGCACTGGAAAGGATGGGAATCCTAAGTGACAAGTTAGAGTGAAAATAAACATAAACTACAAACGAACTGAATCATCTCTTATAAAAATTAGTTGCGATAAACATAAGTTAAAACGAAAAAATGACGATATAAAGAATATGTTTTTTATTTTCTTTTTAAAAAATAAAATATTTTAATAATATATTCAACTAAATGACTCGTTGAATAAGGAAAGTGTTCATTCGAAAATGAATTCGTTCTATTCAGAAATGGAAAAAAACAAGGGATAAACAAATTTAACTGAACAAAATATACAATAAGAATTTTTCTGTATATATATGTATGTCATTATGTTCAAAATAAATAATATATTCTTTGTCGTCGTTCATAACTAGGTGTTGATAGTTATTTCAAGATGAGAGGCAAATATGGGTTAAAAAGTTATTGAATTTGAAAGATATAATGTTTCATTGACTCGTTATCATTGTCACCTTTATCGCCATCGTCATCAAATTCATCAACATCGTCGTCATTTTCATAATCACTCTGGCCATCATCGTCATTTTCATAATCATCCTCGTCATCCTCAATGTCTTCTTCATCATCATCAACATCATCAACATCATCTATTTCGTAGGTTCCTGCGCTTTCTTCATCATTCAATCTTTGTTCATCACTTCCAACACTTTCAATTGATACTGAATTGCTATAATCACCTGATATAGGTAACATTGGATTTCTGTCGAAATTATCAGCACAAATTGCTAATACAAGTAAACTGATGAAAAATAAACCGATTAAGTACTTCATTATGTCAGTAGATTGATTGATATGTTGATGTTTGATTAACGATAAAATTTGAGAAACTAATGCATTTCAATATACGAATATTCTTTATTTATAATGCATCATGAATAATAATTGACACTTATACTTGAATATAAGATACTTAAAATTGTTACTTATCATTCACTTTTCTTTTTCATTAAACTAAGAACACATCTGGTTATAATGAATGGAAATATTTTCGTATTTAATATGGGTGACAACTGGTTTATGTTATTGTCTTTGTACACAATGACTAAGATTATTAATGTTATTTAAGAAAAAAACAAAATGAACTTTGTATAACTTTTTCATCGACTGCCTTTACGCATTTCTTTTCTTTTGTCACATAGTTTGAAAACAACATTCATGAAAAACATGAAAAAAAAAAGGTATTCATATTCGTACGAGAAACGAAAGTGTTGACAAACAATAAAAATGACACTGTTGTTTTCGTTCGTCTTCTAGGTGGTGGTACTTTCCAACTTCAAACAACATTTCATTTTATTAATGACGTTTTTTGGAATAGTTGAATAAAGATCGTTGAATTGTCTCAAAACATTTTGTTTTTCATTTATTCGAACAATTTGTTTTAATGAAAAACAGATTTAAGAAAAATCAGAAAAATTAATAAAAATTCAAACGCATTCAAAAGCGTGAAGTCTTGTTAATCTTTTGTTTGAAATGAAACAACCATCATATTTAGAATCAACAAAAAAATCCTCATCGAATGGCATATTCCATACTTGAAATAAGTTTTCGTCAAAGCACCTTATTATGCACGAAGAAATTTTATCGCCATCAAAATATTTGTCGGTAAAAACGAATGGAAATAATTTGAAAAGAATAGTGACAAACAAAGATGTCCAACAAATTAGTGATATTTAACATCATTTTGAATTACAGTAAGTGATAGTCGTAACGTAGTATATTATATCTTTCTAATGTATAGTTTTTTTCATAATCAATTATTCGATCGAAATGATCATACTCCAAATGGTACACTTCAATTTATGGCTCAAGATATAAAAGAATTTCTTATTAAGGCGAGTAAACAAAACTGATTAAAATAAAAAACGATATACCATTTCATATATACTTATATCAATAAATAATAATCCAATATTTCAATTTAATGATTGGCGAGGTTGTAATGAAAGTTTGTAGCAAATTTACTATAAAGCAATTCATAAAAATCTTGATGTTAACGCTAATTTTTCAGGTAATTAGCGTAGTATTGAATTTTTTGTCTGATAAATTTTATCTTAGATTATCATAATGTCTATCTTAAGAGAGCCTTCATGAAAATACTGAAGAATCGCTTTAGTATATGAGATGCTAGTCAAAATCTAAATTTTGATTTTTTTAATGTCTATTCGACAAGTCGTTATCTGAAACTATCAAATACAAATTTTTTGCTCATTGTGATATTTTATAATAAAGTTAGCCTTGATCGACTTTACAGCATTACCTAATCTACTATCAAGAAAATAAAGATGAATATCTACTAGGATTATACTTCTACAAGTGGGAAAATTTTTTCATTCAATATACCAAAAGATAGAGCATCATCAGCTCAAAAAAATGAGCTACTTATAATAATGAATATCCTTTATTTGCCCGATTAACGTGAATAGAAAAGATCATAACTTATCAGCCTAGAATGTTCGATTTTTGAAATCTCGAGAAGCCATGTTGAATTTTTGTGTTTTGAAAATTTTGATTCTCTACAGAATGGTAAAAAAATATCGAAAAGAAAGTTCACCTTCATACCAGTATGACATATACACTGTCAGTAGTCAAGTAAATAAGCTCAAAGAAAACATTCTCAGATATTTTGCAGTGTTCTTCATTCATGACAATTCTGAACAAATCAACTAATTATCATGCATTGTGATATGACATAGATCGCTGATCAAAGTGATATGATTGAAATTTATTATTAATTTTGTGGCATAGGTTCGACCTTTGCGTGCCATGTAAAATAATACAACATCGTTTCTTGCCGTTTCAAAAAATGCAGCCAAAAACCGCATATTTTACACTGCTACCTTATGACCTTTTTCACTCCTGTAGACCCAGTAAGTAAATGATATTCAGCATTTAAGTAGCTAATTATTTTTGAGCTGTTGATACTCTATCCTATGGTATGTTGCATGAAGAAAGTCTTTCACAGATAGAATTCAAATGCTATTGATGATTTATCTTTCTTTTCTCGATAATAGTCTCAATCAGCTCAAAATTTGCGATTGGTGGTTTTAGATAATGGTCATTAAGATGCATATAAAAATTCAAATGTTGAGCGGTGCCTTGGTTTCTCTTCACAAATGCTCTGTTATGTTTCACACGACAAGCCGTAGAACTGAATTGTTTGAGACATTCGACATCTCAAGAAAATAAATTCGTTCGAGCTGAAACAGTTAGAATAGCTTAGTGACCGCGGGACTTGTCTACAGATAAAGTTTTTTATGAAAACCGTCTGATTCAGTTTTTCATGAATAGCTGGTCTGAAAGACCGAACACTGCTGAAACGGTGATAACTTTGACTGGATCATACAAGAGCGCGGAGTCTTTTAGGATTATCTTAGTTTCATCAAGTCCTACTCATAGTCAAAATATGAAGTTAAACAGGCTTTTAACAGTGGGATGTTTCCTCGTCTGTATTAACAATGTTGATAGATTAGAATGTATCTCTATCAGCAGATCATTATTTTTAATATAAGATCTGAATAAAAGCATCTAACTTTTCATTAAGTTTGTAACAACAGAATATTTTTTCATCTATTTTCAGAAACGACTGTTTGGACAAAGAAAAACTCACAGTGAACTTCAGCATTCATAGAACCTGTTGTTTTATCAATACATACGTCTCGAGCAGACCTTTAAAATCTACCCTTGCTAAATTTTTTCTTTTGTAGCAATTAAAATACAAAGTCTAAACCTTTTCTTCGGCATGCATATACCCTATATTACATTTTGTTTTACGTTGTGGTGTCCTTCAAATGTAGATAGTATTAGAGTATTTCGTGTGCTTGTGTCGTTGGTCAGGTTAACCTTTATTCTATCTTGTCTAACAAGCATAATGAACTGTTTGCCACAAATCACAACGGAACTGTCGAAAGCAAAGTAACCAATTATCAAACTTTGTTATTCTGTTCACTCTCATCTTCAGTTTCAAACTCCTATCATCAATCTAACCTATCATTATAATCCTTACTATCAACCATTTCATCCTGATTGAAAGTAACTAATCCTAAGTAAACAATATTTAACAGGAAAACTTTCATGCCTTGGTTCAGTTGTGAAAAATCATTTTTGGAATAATCAAGTACTTACCAAGCCTATCATTATTTTATTTCACAATGAGTGAAATTAATGTCGTTTTTACACAATGTTATTTTGAATGCATAGTACCCTTCTTTCTCTCTAGGTTGTTTTTTCAACAATAGACTTTAGAAAAATTATTTTATTTTGATGATAGGGTAAATTTTTTGTATCAAATATAAAAATATATGTAAAACATAAATTCTTATGACTATATTATGCTAATTGATTTGATTCTACTATATTTTTAAAGTTACTTGAAAAGAAGAACACAATAACAAAACATGCAATGAATATTGCTTGAATAAACAATAATATACAATATATTGTAAAAATTCATGAAGTCACACAGATGCAACGAATAAAGACGTAGCCGTACTGACAAGTTAGTTTAATTGTTTTCTTTTTAAAATTTTACTAATTTGTTATTCTTATTTAATTACATAATATTAATTTAATACCCATTGTTTTAAGTTTCTCTTCATTACGTTTATAAATATCTCGTAAATCTGAATAATGATGATCACGATCACATCCAATTGAAAAATTATCTGCATGCATACGATGTAAATGTGATATCATTGGTATATAAACGTTTAAATGTCCATGAATTAAAAATCTTACATAAAGATCAAGATCTTCTGCCATACCAACTGATTCATCATAACCACCAACTTCATCATAAAGTTTTCTACTGAAACAAACATTACCTAAAAATTTCAACAATAAATTAATATAAGCACAATCGTTGTTCTTTTTATTATTGTTTTGAAAAAAATAATGCCGATCGTTGTATTTTTTGAATAACTTGTGATAGAAACCATAATGAAGAAGGCTTCACTTTTCATCGTTCAAGAGAGAATAGCCGAGTCCATCGAAGTATGTCAAAATCTGATGTATCAGCAATTGACTAATCAGGTAAGTTCTTCGCGAAGGTTTTCAAAAACGAGACCCTGATATCATTTCTCATTAGATTTTGACGTTTAATTCGACCAATCGATAGCAAACAATCTTTTCTTTTGATCTACGTCAACCTTAAATTCGTTACTGGTTCTGTTCAAAGTGACAAGGATTTCCCTGAATTCTTTCGATTCCAGGAAATTAAGTCGAATAGTGATGTTTATTTTCAATTTCAAAGTGACTCTAGGCTACTATCTGAATATTTTCAAAACTTTGTTTTTTCTGTTGTATAAAGAAAATTTTAGGAGTCTCAGAAATACTGAAAATAGTAGTCTCAGATCGGTTTAAAACTGAAAACTACTTCTGTCTCGAACTCTTTTGAAGCCTTTCAAGGTCAATTTACTGAAATGTGTAGTCTCAGGAAAATCTTCGTATCTCTTGAACGGAAGCGATTACAAAATGGGATTTTACATAAATCGAAAGAAAGAAATTTTTTCTACTGATTAGTTATTACTACACGCCAAAATCTAATAGGAAATAATTTCAGAATATCGTCTTCAAACTCTTTGGTAAGACCTTATCTGATTGGTCGATTACTGATTAATCAGAGTCCGACTCATTTTGATAATCTCATGTGTGTTTTCTCTTGAATGATAAAAGCCGCTGCTCTTTTCGTTGTTTCCATGAAAAGTTATTCCAAGAAACAACCACCGATCCTTTTTGAAATGAATAATATTACCTTGAATAAAGTGACAACTACTAAAAATAGCTTGAAGCATTTCTTGTGGTGATGAAAAAACCCAACCATAATAATCTTCGTGTGACATATATTGAAGATGTTCATTAACACGAAGAAAATCCGAAACAAAAAATTTTTTTGTTGGATTTCTTAAAATAGACTGTGCAAAATGATGAATTGTACGTTGAAGAAAAACATCATCATCATCCTAAAAATAAAATTTTTATTGTCAAAAAATTAGAAAAAAAATTATTTTACATACTAATACACAAATAAATTGTCCAGTACTTTTTTGTATACAAATATTTCGTGCTTGACTAGGTGGTACTTTATGTTCTGATCGTATAAATAAAATATTATTAGCTAATTCACCTTTACCATCTTTACGTAAATCTTCTGTTGCTCGAATCCATTGCCGATCTTTTGTTGGTTCTTTATTATCACCTTGATCTTTGATATAAAAAATATTTTCAGGTGGTAAATTTGAAATAAAATATTCTTTTGTGCCATCAGTTGAACCACAATCATGAATAACATGTTCGAATTCGATATCAAGCGGTGCAAGCACACTAAATTGAACAGACATAACAGCTTCCTTTAAATATTCTAATCGATTATGGCTTGGTGTTACAACAGAGATTTTTAATTTTCGACCGTCTAATTGATTCATCTTGAGTAGAAAGCAAGTAACAATAGTAAACGACAAATATAAAACAAACTACAATGTGAACTCCTCTCTTTATACTGAATTATTGCCAACAAGGCGCCACGCAGTGCATTTTATGTACTTTAGGTGTGTCGTTATTTCATACACGTGTATCGTACACGTGACGTCTACCTAAGAGTCATTGATGTACTGATGTTAATCTACTCTTGTGTTTCTACCATTTCACTTATGATTTTCGATGAATTATGAAGTTGTTCGAATGAAATGAATAAATTTATCAGTATCTTCACTAGAAACTTACTGCTGCATTAATAGTCTATGTACACATCCAGATGAGTCATCGAATCAATGTCGAAATGCACTTTCTAGTTTTTATGAGGCATCAGAAGATAAAAATACGATGGAAATACNGAAAATAGTCAATAGTTTACTTATCAGCTGTACGCCATCGCCATCAGTGTGCATATTTGCACACAACCATAGATGACATCAATTCATCAAGTAATTTTAGATGGACGTCTGTCTCAATTAAATTTACTTATCAATAGAGTTGGTTGTAATGTAAAAGAATTATTCCAATATTACATAAGCAAGTTTTCCGTTATTTTGACTCGTCTAGAATACACAGATATAATTATTTTCTAATCAGACAAACAATAAACGAAAAAAAAAAATAGTCAAGACACATTGAAATTTTAACGAAAATAAAATCTTAACATGTGCATATTTCTACGCGTCCAGATTCTGAAGTGAGTGTATTCTTAGAAAGAACAATCATCTCCTTGATATCTACGTAGCTGGAAGTATAGTTTAGATAAATTCTTATAAGAATTTCATTTTGTAAAAATTGATTTCTTAGTTTAATAATGATGTATAGGAGTCTAAACTGAAGGCAAAAAGTTTAGAAATGCTGTATTTTTTATTTTTTCCTTAACGATAACAGTTAGAACAAAACAGAGAAAAGATCTGAATAGCTGCAATAATTTCCTATCAGAAGAAGTACTTGTCAGATTTCCATTATCAGATTTGGTTAAAAGATCTCTGAAACATCAAGACCCTCAAAATCAATTTTCTCAATTCTATCAAAAACATCTTCCAAACAAGTCCATCTAATAGAGAAACCATTGTTGGACAAAAGAAGATGTTTCTGAGTTCTCCATGACCTATCCTCAGCGAAAGACAACAATCATTATGTGACAAGCCTGAGCAGCTATTTTCTGTTATTTTTATGAAAAACTATATGAATGTACTGTGTTTTACACTTTGGAGCTTTTCGTACAATGATTGTTGTTCGCTGAGAATAGATATTGTAGAGCTCGAAAACATCTTATTTTATTCAGAAATGTTCTCTTTGTTAAATGAGCTTGTTTGCAAAATATTTTTAATGGAGTCCAAAAAATTGGTTTTGAGGGTCTTGGTGTTTCAGAGACCTTTTAAACAAATCTGTGAATGGAAATTTGACAAATACTTCATCTGATAGGAAATTGTTGCAGCTAGCCAAATATTTTCTCTGATTTGTTCTAGCTGTTACCGTTAAGAAAAAAGTCATTCAAATATGTAAAGTTGGACAGACATCAAAAATTATATATTTCTAATATCTAAACTATCATCTACGATTTATTTTACCATATTAGCATTTTTAGTACGAATATCAAATTTTTTTTTGTATTATTTTTTTGTTACAATGAGAAACAAATTTGATAATTTTTTTTTAACGTTTTTACTGATAAGATACCCCCTTAGGGGAGATGTCAATTGAGTAAAATAAATTTTGAATGATAACTTAGATGTTACTTTTAAACAAATATATCTTTTGTGTCTGTTCAACCTTGTATGTTCGAAAACTACAAAATTATTAAAGTAGGTCCGAAACTTATGAAATATCATATATCTATACATAGAAATTTATTAATGATATTTAATGATAGTTATTCACTTATTCTTCGTCTCTGCTGACGTGAACAGAATAACTAAAAAATGACAATTCTATTTTAAATAGAAAGACCAAAGGTTGACATTATCGGTGACTTTCGATTTTTTTCACATGTATTTGCGACTTCAATGAAAGTACTAAAGATCTAAAGGCTGATTCACATACATGCACTTCTTTCAGCTGCCGATCTGCCACCTACATTAATGCTTAGTTGGCAATAAGTTGCCAAAAAAAAAACGTGTCAAGGTATGCATGAAAAAAATGAGAAAGTCAACATAAATAATACGGAAATAAACTAACTAGAGCTGAGAAGAAAAAGACGAAAACGTGCATTTGAACATGTAGCTATATAGATAATTGGGCCATTAAAATAAAATTTTACGAACTTGAAACATTTTCTGAGAATGACGATGTGACAACATCAAAAATATACAGAAATAGAATATTCTATTCACTGAATTATTCTAAAGTGATGACGACTCATGACATTTTGAAGAACATTGTCGACTGAAAACAGATAAATAGAACTCATAAAACTGAATATTTTTATTACAGTGTCTTCAGCATCAAAGTCATGTTTTCATTTGCTTATCTGATAAGAAAATCTTATCTTGAATATGCTGCCAAGTTCTCTTTGATTCATTGAAAAAAAAATAAGTCAGAAATTAATGTAGTTAGTTGAAAATATCGACTAATACACAATACGCGAGATTAATTGTATAATCGAAAAAGAGACACAATGAAATGAAATATTCTCAGCTTTAATACATAATCTATATATTCGTCTAATCTGAGCAAAATTCTCGAATGTAAAAAGAAACAAAGATTTTTCGATTATCACGACAAATATAAAAGTGTCTCAACATAAATAGAGAAGACAAACAGACCCTTATATATTTCAATTGATTTATATTCTATTTGCAGGGTTTATTCATTGTTGCGAGATTATTTAAAAGAATGTACTTGATTTCCCGTTGTATCGGAATTAGACATTGTTTTTCTTCTAACAATTTCGAATTTTATTATATTCAATCCTGTATTATTTTTTCTTACTTGTTTTTACTTATATAATCTTCACAACTTCCAATCATTATTCATATCGACAAGAAAAATACAATAATTTCGATAATTCTAAGAGAATTCGATGGTCATATAAATCATCAATAGACCTTTCATGTGATAAGCATATTTGTGATATAACAAAACATGTTTCATACTCAACTGATAATGAATTTCTTGATAAAATAGAAATAATCATAAACAAAAGAAAAATAAAACATCTTGAAAATATCTATAAATGCACAAGTATTATAAACCTGAAATGAAAAAATATAACGATTAGAAGTGTAAGCCGAACGACTGAGCCGCTGGCAATGGCTGCAAAATTTTTAAGATATACTGGCCGTCGCTACTGATTAATGCATTGACTTTCACCTTTAATAACGATATGTATACTACATTACAAATAGGTCAGAATCAAGTTTAAACTTCGAGAAAAATAATACATAAGCAAGTTAAAGAAACTAACATAATATCGTATATATACAAGAAAAGTAGTCTCACGACTTTTAGAATACCCTATTTCTTGTGATTGGTAAAAAATGACTTATCATTGTAGTAAAAAAATTAGATCGATCTATAAATAATAATTTTCACATTGGATGTGTTCACATAAGCATTAGTTATCGGACGAAACATCGTGTATTTTAACGATTCTCAAGAGACAAATCTATTGAAATGCGTTGATTGACTTAAAAAAACATGAGAAAGAACGAGTTATTGTTGAACGTAGTGGAACGCTTTCAAAACAAATATACTCAAAAATATGTTTTCTTAGTTGATCTTTCCGTGTTAATATGACTTTCTGCCTTTGAACTCGAGAAAACTCGTATATATTACCGTGCAAACAGATAAAACGTTTAGAGATCTTGTCTGAGTAGGTAACTTTCACATTTTATTTCGAAAAATATTTTTACTTTCGCTATCATTATTTAAGTAGCTGTAATACAAAAAATGCTTATTAATTTTTCCAGGTTATTGTCTCTTAAATCTAGTCGTTTGTACTGTAAACAATAAACTGAACATATCTGTTTCATTTTCAATCGACGAGACTTGACATTTATTACATTGAAATGAGAGCATCCAAATGTTATTGTAGACACAAGTTGATAAAATGATTTTCATGATCATTTAATTTGTCAACATAAATTCATTGACGAGCTATCAAAGAATAACTATATTATACGCTATAAAGAATAATATTTACAAGGACAATAAAATCAATATCAAAATCTTTAATACTAAAACGAGCTGCGTTTACGTAACAACGATAACCATGAAAAAACCTCATTGCTGAACTTCAAACAATATAATACAAATTTATGTGAAGAAAATTAGCAGCCAATTCAAGTTTTTTCTCTAAAATTATTTGTCCCATACACTGGGCCAATTGCACGTCGACAAACTTTATCGAGTGATATACATATTTTTCATTCTAACGAAAATAAAACTTTACTGATTAGAGTCTTTGAAGTGTTACCGATTGTTGCTACTTGTGTACTCTGCCTGACATTATTGTTTCATCTGAGACAACTTTAAAGCGTTACTGTTCAACGGCCTTTGCTCAACTACATTGAATAACATAGTTACCGCTCTATAAAAAACTTTGTAGCTGTATATGAGACGTATAGAATCTTTTTTATAAAGTAAAGATTTCATGATTGAATCTTTTTGTTAGCAATTTACGTCAATATGTTTGCCATCTTGAAAGTATAGCTATTCTATGCAATTTGGAAGCCATGTTTGAATCATATGTGTGCTTATAACTCTTACTAAACTTGCAATTTCAGACAGTGGGAAAATTTTTTAAAGGTGTAGTCGTGAACCGTCTGTTCACCAACAACTTCACAGTCTCAAGTGGTTTGCGTCAGTCAGTGACTTTATTAAAGAAAATATTGATTCAGAACCTAGTTCCTAGTCTTTCAAGGATTCTTATTGTTGACATTGTATTTTCACTGAAATAAAACGCATAACCTTTGATAGAGCTCGACGAGTTGCAAAAGGCTCACTAGATGCTTCAGTTGAAGAAGAAAAAGAATGTCACCGCCTTTGGGCTACTTTGCAGTATGGGATGCTATAGAACGGTTGATTCGAGACAAACAATCGTTCGAGACTTATCTCCAGAGTCATTGTATGGCTGGTGGTACAGATGTTTGAATACAGTACCTTGTGAATACATGTCAAACAACGCAGTCACTCAGCGATGTCGATATGCTTCAATTAGCTCAGTCAATGAAGTGAATTATTTTAGAAAAAAATCTTGAATCGATTGCTAACTTCCTTTTTATATCAAAGTTCTGAAAAGAATAAACACAATGATAGGGTTAATAGTCGACCCTGTCATTGAATGAATAATTTGAATTACCTTTCTAGTATTTCACATAATATAGTTATTTATCTAATATTTGAATAAATTCAAACGAAAAAGATTTCTATGGTCGAACACCACTTCATTTAGCTGTTCTTTCTGATCAAGAAAATTATGGTTATCGAGTAGCACGTCTTCTTCTTCAAGGTAAGGCTGATATAAATGTAACTGATATTCAACAACGAACACCACTTGTTTATGCATGTTTACTTAATCGTTCAAAACTTGTAATACTTTTTCTACAAACCAAATCTATTGACTGGAATATTATTGATCATGAAGGTTATTCAATTTTACATCATGCAGCATCATCATCATACACATCAATACTTGCCGATATTATTCATGAAATGAAATCAATTGGACTTTCAATTGACTGTAAAACTGAATTAAATTATACACCATTAATATTAGCTATAAAATTCTTTCGATTTGATAATGCTATTTATTTACTTGATCATACCGATGTATCACCATTTGTGATTGATGATGAGTATCATTTTACATGTCAACAATGGGCACAACATGTTGGGCCAAAATTAAATGAAAGAACGTATTGTTATCCAAGACAACATTCAACATTAAAAAGAAATAAAAGTCTAGATAAAAAGTAAGTTTTATTTAAAAAAAAATAAAAATAAAAATTTTTAATTTATTGTTTTAGTATTCCAAATTATAAGTTTTTTCATGGAGTTGAATCACCTTATCAATGTAAAATGCTTCTATGTAATCATCATCATATGAAATCATTAGAAGAAAGTACCTTTACACCATCTATTCTTTCACCACGTACTATAGATCGAAAATCATTGACATCATCTTCTCATTTTCATACTGAAAAAGTTAATCTCAAACCATCTTATCAAATGTGGATGCAACTTGTACAACGATTACATGATCGAACGTCATCATTTAAACCTGTCATGGATGGTGATAGTCATTCTATGTCAGAAAAACGATTACGACGAGAAAAATCATGGGCTGGTCATGATACAATATCACCATGGCATAATGATAAACTTAATTCAAATAAACAAGTTCTAACATTAATTAATCATTATTCAAAAATGTTAACGACTGATAATAATGAACGATTAACATCAACTTTTAATAGTAGACCAAAAAGTATTTTACGTCCAAAAGGAATTACCAATCAATATCGATTTACTAAGGAAGTTACATTTGCTACTAATTAATTATATTTTGTAATTTTTCTCGAATGAAACAAATAAATAAATAAATGTGAGACCAAAAAAGGAATTCGAAATTTATAAGAATTATGAAATAATAATAAAAAAGTATGTGAAAGAAGACAAAATAAAATTTTCTGTTTCTCTTAGGTAGACCGAAAATATATAATAACCAACGCAGTGATCTGCAAAAAATGTCTTTTTTTCAGTCTTGCTCCAGACGAGACATTTGTTTTGGTTCGAATCCTAGAGGTGCCGTTTCATTTGTAAAATTAATCAAGCTTTCTTTTAAAATTTTTCGAAATATTAGAATAGTGTTTTGTAATTCTGTAATAAAACATATCGAGAATATATAAACAGAAAAGAATTTGTTTTTTTTTGCTAATATGATTTAATGGTATTTTAAAGTTTACTTGACTATAGAGATATGTTTAGGCTATTATTCTATATATAAATAATAATTATTTGATTCAATAAAATAAATATTTCTATTATGCTTCCTTTTACTTCTGGAACACAACGAAATTGAATGATTAATGAAATATTTTGACAGAGTACTTCTTTTGTAAAGTATTCATTTACACAAGCGAGGAGTCGATGTAGGCAATTTTAAAATACAAGAGTGCATTGCATCACATGTGCGTTTTATATATATAATATAAGAGCAAGTTGTATGGTTGCAAGCACTAATAAAATTCAAAATTAAATTTATTGTCTAAATACTATAATTGATGGCGAGTGACGCACAATCATTTCTGATAAATTTTGGATTACGCTTTCTGATAAGACATCAATTAGCTTTTTTAGTTTTGTTGACTATGCTATTCATTTTGATATTATCAAAATGAAAATGAAACAGACAACACACCTTATCAAGTAAAAATAATGATTAGAATTTACTTAAACTGAAGAAGATATATAGCGAATCTTAAAATGACTGCAAAAAAAAGCAAACTCCCTCGACTTCTGTTTCTACCTAACAGTGAATGAAATAGAATAGTCAGAAAAACTGAAATGTATACACTACAAGAATCGTTTGTTTGTTTTACTGATAGGAGAAATAGAGGAAAAAAACAAGTTTTTTATTTATTGTCCTTAATGTAACTTAATTTTTTGAGCTGTTGTCTACACTCATTAGTTTATCTTGTTTATAAAGGCAATGGCATGACCTTGAACACGTAATTAATGGCTGTTTGTCTCGGGTCACAGATCCAATAGTATGTTGACTACTTTGTAACACACGCTTGATCTCGTATATAGTATGCTATTCGTCAATGTGTAAGGGGTAGCTCAAGCGATTGAGCGTAAGAAATTTATGTAAGATCGACCTTCTGTCCAGAGCTACAGCTAGTATTAGTTGCAGAAAAGATGTCGAATTAATGAGTATGCGGATAGGCAGTACATCATGTCACAAGTTGAATTCATAGGGAATTTGATCTTGCAACAAATTCAGAACAAAAGAAATGTTTACACAAAATGCATTGAAGATATAAGAAATAGAAATAATATCAGTAGTACAATCATCTATTGATATAACGGTATATAACAATACTGGTTTACCACTATACTGCTAACATCTTTAGATATTGATTTTTTTATACAAAAAAAAATATTTTTAAAGAAAATCAGTTTTTTTTTGTAAAATCAAATTCTCTTTCACATGCGCAACATAACCGAAAGGCAGGAATATTTTCACTTTTTTATAAGGTTTTATTCAAATTATAAATATTTTTCTAAGTGAAGTTTATTTAGCTGATACGCACATTTCTGACTCAAGTAAATTATAATGCCAGATATAACATCTCTATGAATGATCCTTAATTGGTGCTACTTCAGGAATTAATTAGAATACATTGAAATTCAGAATCTACAGGACTACGACTGATATTTTTAAGAGCTAGTCACAGAATAATTTCAAGAAAATTAAGATTAAATTGTTTTCTATTTATTTCTTTTATTTCGAGCAAGTATCAGTTTTCTTTCAAATATCAATAAATTCAAAAATAAAACTAAAGACTTCATCGACGAACTTCGACTTTTGGAAAAAGAACCAAGATCAGTAGAAAATTTTTATCGAGCTCTTAAATAAAAATATTCATTTCCAGACCTATAATCAGAACAGAATAAAAAGCTATTAGCGCAACCCCTAGAGAATTAAAATGTGAAACATGATAAAGTTGGCGACATTGTCACAAAAGAAATTCGCCAATATAGGTTTCAGTTTATGAAGTCATACTCACTGTTAATGGATGTAGATGATGCAAGATGACAACCGTTATATATTACAGTCAACGTGATAGAAGTGCAAACGACAGCTATCTTTAGTTCATTTGTGTTTCATATTAATTCCACAATAGACTTCGGTCTCTTGGGTGCATCTGTCATGAACCATGAGAAGGAAAGAGCAATACAAAAGTATCTGCTACAGTCTGTGACAGAAAAGAAGCGTTACTAAGGTGTCTGGCACATCTAGGGTGTCCAAACTTATACCATTATTTTTCAATAACCTTTTTAGATCATGTTTCATAAACGCATTGACATGCATAATCTATTTTTGGTAAAGAAAAATTTTACCAAAACTAGTTTGCAAATTCCAAGAATATCTTCAGTCTAGTCGAAATAATGACTTCGTGAAACGTTTTATGGAATACTATTTTATCGAAATGGATAAATGTTGGATAATAAAAATGTTTTCTTTTTTCTTTTGAAGACTGTTTCATTATTAAATTCCTCTGGATTGTATATAACGCAACAATAATCAATGAATTATTAGTGTAGTAATTGACTATTTTTTTGAATAATTAATGAATTTGATTTTAACATGTACTTTTGACTAATTTTTTTTTTATAAGGATAAGAGAGATGTTCTGATAATCATAATGATGCCAAGCAACAAAACTATTTAAAAAATGCAGAATATATTATTCTTAAATGTCAATCAATGATTCCTACCGTACAAAATAAAAGATACTCAATTGAAGAACTAAATTATTTGAAAAAATATCACAAAATCTTAGGATATGAATCGAAAAGATTTACGATACTTTTCAATTTCAATGAAATAAAAAAAAGCCTTATCGAAGCATCACTCAACACAGACAACCATTCTCATTCTAAAGATGGTTGTGCATTATCATCTATCGTTAAATTACAATTATTCAGCATTACGTGATTCTATAGTATGCCTTTCATTCATATTTACTTGAGATCTTATCTGATTTTTCATTGTTTATCGTTTCATAAGCTATGAGAAAAAAAAGCATAGTATCAATAATGTAGAAGATTTCAATCCTTTTGACATCATATAAGACTTTTTTAGGATATCTTTGCTTATGAAGCTCTAAAATGTCAAATGAATAAGATAAATATTATTATCTTATATTTTTTTAAACTCATCATTAAATTATACATAACTTTAAATATTTTAATCATATAAATTTTACATCCTATTTAAAGACTTTCAGTAACTATTTATTTTCTCTTATTATTCATGATATTTAACTTGAGTCTTCTCGTCTGTGTAATTATTTGATCTATTTGCTTCATTTATTATTAATCAACATTCTTTATGCATCGAATCATATGCATTTAATTCATTGATTTGAAATATTTCAAGTAAAAATAAAAAGGAAATAGAAATTTATTTAACATGTATTTGTTTTTCTGTCTTAAGTTAATAATTAAAAATAAATAGAAATTATCTTTTTTTTTATAAAATATACTAGGAAAAAAACATTTTTAATATTATATCAACCGAAATTATTGACAAACTATTTTCTTGACATCACTATAAGACTATCAATACTAATGTCAAATAAATTGATGTAGTCAGTCTTCTTGTATTCTTATTAAAACTCTTTTAAGTTATTTTGATTAGACATTTATTATCAAAAACAAGACTAGCCATACATCATCTTGTCAAAACAGCTTCTCGTCGTTTATAGTGTATGACATTAATGACAAATTCATCGTTCAACAACATAATCTTATCAGTCAATACAAAGATACTATCAAATTCTTGAATACAGTAGAATCATTTCCATAGGGAAAGAAAACAAGATCAGTCGTCAACTTCAATGATGAGTAAAACGTGCCTTTCATCGGATAAAAAAAATCTACTTGAATCTTTTCTTCTTTTTCTTTTTTGAGTCAATAATACTCCTTAGACTATTCTTCATGTCGAGGTGTTTAATATTGATGCATCTAGTTGATTTCCGTTACGACAGAATGTTCAGAGCTGTAATGTTTCTGTTCTGTGATGCAAATCGACTTCCGTCTAGCATGTCTTGATGGTTGAATATAACTCAATTTATTTGCACGCACATACAATTTTTTTGTTGTGTAGTTTTTAACCTTCAAATGATCAATGATTCTTTACTATCATATGAACGATTGACATATAAGTGTATGTGCACAATTTCAACAATCATCATTGTTCTCGATCGATTCAGATACAATCTACTCGCCTTCTTCACTCATGTCTCTCTTAATGCCATCGAACTATCAACTTTATGTCGGATGTGTCTATCATTTTAACATTCAATCTCTTCTTCTTTTTTTCTGCTATTGTACATATGACCTTTTTTTCATCTATACATACATTGTACGCCCATAAAACAGAACTCAATTAATTGATAAGTGAACCCGGAAATCATGATTTCGTGAAGCAGCAACATTGACATGAATAAAGGATGAGTACAGTGTCAACGAACGCGTTACGAGACCAAACATACTCATTATAGTTTCATCATGCAGACACACTTCTCTTCTTTGTATTATCTTTGCTTTAGTGTATATATGGTACCACTTGGGATCACGCAAACGAGAAAAAAAACACTCTAATGACTGCAATTAGACATACTTGTTCGGATATACACATGTGTATGATGCTCATTTGCCGCAAAGTAAAAAGAATAAATGCAGAAATATTTATATTACACATAGGTGAGACGAAAAGACAAAGACGCAAAAATTTCTTTCGATTGATTGATTTCATCACATTGATTATCATTTAAAATGTCGTCAGGATATTCGAAATACCTATTGTATAAAAAAAAAGAAAGGATAGGCTCGTCTTGATTTGAATGATAAAGACAAGTGAACGATCATTATATTGTCATTCAATGTTTTATGCAATCTCATCAATAAAGAAACAGTTACTTGTCAATCTCATACGACTCTCAATAGTACTCGCTATATTATAAACCAGTTTTCAATCATATAAATTTATATATAACAAAAGAAATTTGATAGATAACGAGAGGTAAGCGTTAAATTAATGGATTGTCATTAATAACGTTTATTATGACCATGAATTGCGTTAGCTTTCATTGTATTGTATTTACTAATACAACTATGAAGAGGTTCCCTTTCTCTTCTTTCTTTCTCTTTTTTTTTCATCTTCTTGTTGTTCTTATTCTTTGGATAAGTTTTTTTTCTGTTCTCTTGATCTTTCTTGTTTCTCTCGATCGTCTCTAATTAGTGATGAAGAGATGATTTGACTTTCGGTCTGAGCCGTAACAGCCTACAACTTTTCTTCTTTCCTCTTTATTCTCTTTTTTTTTTCTTATTCCATAAAGTTTATTTGTCTTATTAGACCCTAGACACAAGGAGAGAGAGAGAGAGCACGTAAGAAGGACAATCAATATATTGGTAGACGACCACAACTACTATCATATTCTTCTAAATGGCCTTTTATTTGTTTTTTTAATAGCATAAGAAGTGCTCATGTTCATTTCTTTCTCTTGCTTTATTTTAGCTTGTTCATTCTGATCCCGCACGCTTTTTCTCTAATACGCATTGTGGTCTAGTGTTTGCCATAATATATGATGTTATTTGCCAATATAATACTCGATTAAAAATGATAATAATCATTAGTTTCCTAATTATTCTTGCCGTTTATCACCAAGGTAAGATTAACACAAGTACTCATTTTTGTTTTATAAGAAAATACATATACATTGACATGTTCATATTTAGTTAGATAGTATTAGCAAATAGCTTTGATTCCAGTATAAATTTAACAATATGAACTAAAATGTTATTCGTATAGATTTAATGTCATGCTTGAACACATTATCATCTTATTTTTTTTGTTTTACATATGTGACATATTTGATGACTTAACTCTATTCATTTATATATATATATATTAAAAGATAAAATTCCCAATAGATTAAATTATAAGTAGAAGACAGCTGTCTGAGAGAAAAATAGAGCATAAGCTGTATTAAATATAAAATCTGAGAAAAAAATACTTTATTTTAGCTGTGAGCACAATTCAACATCCAATTGGGCCAAGTTTTATTTCGACAATAACAACAAAGCAAAAACTTTATTATAATAATATAGGTATAAGACTTGATTGTTCAGCTATAGGTAATCCATCACCTATATTAACATGGTTTCTAATGAATGGTAGTGATGATCAATCATGGATTCATGTTCAATCATCAGAATTCATGTAAGATTGGCTTTTCATCAATGTCTTTCTTAAAGATTAACTATTTAATTATAAATATTATTATTTTTTTAGTAATCTATATGATAATGGAAGTTTATTTATTCGACCATTTCGAGAATATTTTAAAACAATTCATGCTGGTACATTCATTTGTCGAGCAGAAAATCCAGCTGGTAATATACAAACAATACCAATTCAAGTTAAACCACGTAAGAATAAGGAAAAAAAGATCACCTAGAAATATCTTCATCATATTTTGTTGTTGTTGTTGTTATTTGATGTTCATAAGTTCAAGACAATTATATGTCTGATCCTAAAAGCAACCACTCAAACACTCTTGGTAAACTTAGACTGACACATGCTGCTAATAAATTGTTCTAGAGTAGATTATCTTTTTTATTTTTTCATCACTCACTGGAAATCAAGATGAACATAAGTATGTCTACAAAATCAGTTTTTTCTTGACAAGTGTTAATGAATGACTGCATATGTTTATATGATTATCACTTATGAAAATTTTCATAGTGTATACTTTATTAATTGAATGAGGAGAGACTCTATGAACTTGTATTAGTTGATATAAATATTGCAACTGTGCTATTCATTCAATAGATAAAGGAAAAACGAAATTAAAGATTAATATCTGCGCGTTGCAAGGTCATTGTCACATATTAGTCTAGTCAGGAAACCTTTCTAAGCGATTAGCTATTTTTTAGTGCTTGCTTTCTACAGAAAATAGACCATAGTGAGGTACGAAAAATCATGAAAGAATAAGTGTTCTTATGCCTTCATATCAGTGTTATAACTAGACATGATTAGGATCAGTAGTTTTCGGTTCAATCGGGACCGAGTCCATCTTGTTCATATGTTGTTATAGCCTTTATCTTGAAATTTCAGTCTATGGGACGGTATATACCAACAAAGCAAATGAAGAAATTTCGATCATAGATAGGTCTAATTGTAGCTAGAATTTTCTCAAAATTTTAGCTCCAAAGAAGTCATTCATCATAGAATATTGAACTTTCAAAACTCACTGATATTCCAAGAAAGACACGAGGATCTCACGTTATTGTTTTAGGAATTCATTATCTTCTGATGGGTAGATATGGCTGAGTAGCTACTTTATGAGATACACCTGCCGTCATGGCTAGTATGTGACGAGTCGATGTGTACGGGGAGCTTAAGCAATTGAACACAAGAACTCTGCATAAGACTGACCTTCTGCTCAAAGCTATAGCTATTATTAGTTCAAGAGAAGAGGTCAGGCTAATGAATCTGTCACTAGGCAGCACTCTATAATTCAAGGTAAACAAACGGCAAAGCTATTATTTTCTATCTTATGCACTTACTTCGAACTTGAAAACAATTAATGAACTAGAACCATAGTCTCATATGTTGAATAAAATCACATTGAAAATATTCATTCGAATGTATAATTGTATTTTAAATGTATCTTATCGAATAATTTGGATGATTTTTGTTCCTATTTTTAGAAATCTATGATACATATGAAATAGAAGTAAAGAATCCCTATGGATTTGAACAATCATCTGTTATAATATCATGTGAAATATCTCCACCATCAGCTAGTTCTTATGTAAATGTCATAGGTTGGTCAGAAAAAGTAAATAATCAAATTGTTGAACTTAATTTACGTAAGTTTATTAATTAAAAAAGAGAAACCGAAGATCTAATTAATATATATGACAATTTAATTCCTATAGAACCAAAAACAAAATATAATTTATTAGCTAATAAAAATTTAATTATTCATAATTTAACAAAATCTGATGATAATCGAAGTTATGCTTGTATTGTTAATAATCAAATTGATAATCATACAAGACAAAGTCGATTTAAATTATTACATGTTCGAAGTAAAATGAAAATATCTCTTTTTTGTTTCTTATTAAATAAAATAAACATTTAGATCGTTCGCCATTTGGACCTGAATTAACTATAATAAATAATACAGAATATCGAGCTCAAGTTGGTGATATTATTGAATTACCTTGTGGTATAGCATCATTTTCAAACAATGCTCAAATTTCATGGTGGAAAGATGGAATTGAATTAAACAATATTGAAGAAAAACTTTATAATAATTCTTTAATTCTTCAACTTTCATCCTCAAGTGATTCAGGATATTATGTTTGTCAAATTGATGATGAATCAATTGGACGAATGGCATCAGTAATTTCACTAAAAGTTAATCGTAAGTTATTTAGCTCTTACAATAATTTTAAAAAAAATATTATTTTATTTTCTAGTTCCAATTCAATGTAATATGAATATTCAACAAACAAATATTAATGCAGGATTCAATACAGAATTAATTTGTAGCATTAATACGATACAAAATCCAGCTATTCAATGGCAATGGTATCATAATTCTATTTCATTACCTACAAAACTAAATCGATATATGATTATAAATGCTACAAGAGAACATATGGGAATGTATCAATGTTGTTATATTTCAAGTTCAGCAGATTTAAATAGTTGTTGTGCACAAACTCAAATTCGAGTGATTAGTAAGTCGTCAAAAAATCGAAATTTTCATACTAAACAAAATTAAACTATTTTTACAATAGAAGACAAATTTTAATTAATTAGTTTATCGAACAATTGAAATTTTAATTATATGATCTGCATCAAAATATGCCTATGTTCAACAACTTTGAGCTAGAAATCTTATTCTTAAAAGGAGCACGTTGACATTAGTTCTCGGCACTAACGACCTTAAAAACTGTCGTAATTTTCTGATAACTTCTTACACTATAAACTATAGAAATACATCGAATACCATAGAAGAACCTCCAGATAACTTTGCACACTTGAACATTATACAAAATTAACTCTCTTCTATTGCCGAGGGGATACATTGTGCATCTTGACTAACAGTAGTTGAAGAATCAAAAGCGGCACTTTCTTCAACTCAAATAGCGATAAATATATCTTGCGACATGCTCTATATAATAGTGTGAACATTTTTGTTACGAGTTTTAAGTAGAATGAAGCTACCAGAATTCAAAAATTAGCCTGAAAACATTCGTATTAATGAGAAAATCACACCATTTGATAGGTACGCTCGGTAGATATACTGAATCTACATATTGCCTGGTATCGATCATCGAAGGAATCTTTTAATTTGAATGTGTGCGTTTTAAGAAAAAAATAAAAGTTTTTTCTAAGCTAATTTTCGGAATAACTACGCTCATTAGCAAATGTTGTCAACTGATCAATCACTTTTTCATCGAAAGCTAGCGAGCTATAGTTTATCGACTATGCTCATTGCGAATATACTCATAAGAAATTGTCGTCGATTTTTATATACTGGCTTTCAAGTTAACAAAATTTCCGTCAAAAAAATGTTTTATTCTGTTTCTCGTTAGCAAAACGAATGCGTGCCCGTTAGCACCAATCTAAATCTACAAAAAATTGTGTCTTCTATCACCAAAAATACCATAAAAAGTCCTGAACCACACAGCAAGTTTTTCAAAAACCCTTGTTTTTTTCTGTTAAACCTCTTTTATTCGGATTTCAAAATATTTTTATCGTAAAATGAATGAAATGATCGAAATCAACGGGCGAAACTACCTCGGACGATGTATGGCAGAAAATATTTACTTCAAAAAAAAATATGAACAAAGGTTTTCCTAAGGCATTTTTCACCGAAAAAGTTTTTATTTTCTTAAAAGGGATTTTCTGAGTGGTATACAATCACTTCTGAGCTAAAGAAAGTCGTGTCTGAGAACGAAATTTAGATGTTCATCTGCCACGTGAAAAATACACACTGCGGGGGTAGATATTCATTTTTAAAAGTTTGACTGATTACGTGGAAAACCAGTCATCTTATATTCCTATATAATAATACGTATGTTGCATTCCACTTCAATTAAAATAATTTTATTGTTGAATCCGACAGATATGTTACGATCAAAATGAAGTTCTAACGTATTCGATCTAACCGTAAGAGTTGATAAATTTTCATATATAATCGATACTTGTGAAGATACTAGACATCTTATTCACAATCATTTTCTACGATTTCTATAAAACTTTATGATAAATAATTAATAGACAAAATGCTTGGCTTTTCATTTATATAAATAAAGATCATTATTCATCTTGAATCATTACTATTTATCTAATCATTTAGATTCGCCTCCTTATATCCATTCCAATTCACAAAAACATTTAAATAGCATCATTATTTTACCAGAAAGCAATTCTCATAGTTCATTCGATCTTAATTTTACTATTTACGGTGATCCAATACCAGAAGTAAATATATTTAAAGACGGTAAAAAATTATTAAGAAATTATTCAATTAAATATCTACCATCTGGTGATATTTTTCTTCATTATCCAATTTATATATCAAATATTAACAATACAGGTCTTTATGAATGTCTGGCAAAAAACTCTTTTGGATTAATTTCATCGTCAAAACATATTAATATAAAAAAACAAAAACCATTTATTCAACCATTATCAAATTTAACTACTCGAATTGGTGAACAATTTACTCTTACTTGTTATGCATCAGGTCATCCGAATTTACTTTTACAATGGATTGATCAAACAAATAATCAAATAGTTAATACTTCATCAACATCTCCAGTTTTATTCACGTCAATTAATACAAAATCAAATATCTATACTTGTCAAGCAATAAATCCATATGGTAAAATTTCTTCTCAATTATTTCTAACAATTCAAATTCCTGCAAAAATTCTATCAGTAACATTGAATCAAACAGTAAAAATAAATTCAAAATTAAAGATTAATTGTTTAGCTGAAGGTGATAATAAATTTGAATTACGATTAAAAACTCCTCAATTAAATAAATTAAATATAATTGAAAATAAATCTGAAAATAAAAGAAAATTATCAATTATTATTGATAATATACAAATGTCTGATAGTGGTTTATACGAATGTTATGTTAAAAATAATTATTCAGAAGATCGTTCAATATTTGAAATAATTGTACAAAATATACCAGATAAAATAGAAAATATTTTTATTGAAGATTCTCAAAGAATTTTTTGGATGAAACCATTTGATGGAAATTCAAAAATTTTAAAATATATTCTTAGAATTCAATCTAAACAAGGTAATAGACTAATTTTATTATATATTCTTTTTATTTATTTTTAATTAATTTAAGGTTTATTATGGTCAAATGAAACGATTATTACTATTGATAATAATGATATCACAAATTATTTATTTGAAAATATTTTTTCGAAATGCATGATTTCAGTTATAATACAAGCAGTTAATATAATTGGATCATCATTACCTAGTGAACGTATTTATTTTCAAACAACTGCTAAACGTAAATAATTACTTTTTCATTAGTAATTGTTAACACGTTTTGGTTTTTCTTTTTAGAATTACAAGTTGCTCCGTATAATATTACTGCGATTGATATTTCTTCCAAAAGTCTGATATTAACATGGCAGGTGTGTAAAGATGATTTATTTTCTTTTTAACAATCGTTTTTAGACTTCTGTAGAACAAAATTTTTTTGAATCGTGTTTGTTCCGTCCTGAGAATGTATCTATAGTACCAAATCCCACTTGTATGATTTAATTCAAGTTGAATACTGATGGAAATGTTGATGATACCAATGCGGGTTTATATATACGTATATATAATCTCAATATACTTTTTCCGGTTTTTTATCAAAAGACCATTAGATTCTCTCTAAAATCCGTATTGAATGTTTTATAACAAAATATAAAACTGAGAAACTCCACGAAAAATATTAAGAAATTTCAAAACCGCCGATTTTATAACTAAAAATACGGTTTTTTACCATTTTTCTTTTTCTATATGCTATGAAAATTTAACGATGCATTTTGTATTTCTTGAAAATTTATATTTTCTGTTTTTAATTAAAAAAAAATAGCAAGCTGGAATTGAATTCTTCTTTTTCGATGTTTTTTCATTGAAATTATCAATATCTTATCGAGTTAGAAGACGTTCCATAACTTTGCTTTATTAAATATACAAAATAAAACGATCAAATTCTCCATGTCAATCAGTCCATTTCGAGAAAGTCATCCTTTCTATTGTAATACTAAATTATGATGAATATTATTACACACTGTCAAAGTGTTTATTTCCATATATATCCTATCGCTTTTGTAAGCACTTAGAAACAGTTTCAACAGACGAAAAAGTGGTTTAGAAAGCTGATAGCTTCGGAGCGTCTTCGTTTGTTATAAGAGAGAAAGAATTATTGAGATTATATATACAGTTGTTTTCAAAGTTATGCGATCAGATATATTTTCAGTTTTTTTTCACTACTATAAATCGTAAGAAGAATCGAATTAATGGTTTTAGTACAGGATTTCATTTCCAACCAGGACTTTGAAAGGTGACTTGAATAGCGCTTACAAAAGCGAAAAAAGAATTGCAACTAAACCTGATCGAATAGTATTGGAAACTACTATTATATAAATTCACATTAAAAAAATGACTCATTTCTTCTGAACCACTTGATATATATTTAAATAGAATATCTGATCAAGTAATTGTTTAGATTAATTAAATATTCATAATGAACAAAAGTTCTCTTGTTTGAACTTTTAGTATCCATCATTTTATAAATGTAACGAATCATTGATTGAATTTGTTATTGAAATATTTGATCAATACAATCAAACTATTATTAAAACTCATAATTATCATTCAACAATATTAACTATTAATCAATTAAAAAGTTTTACTTATTATACATTTGTTATTTATGCAATAAATGAATTAGGATCAAGTCCGAAATCAAAACCATTGAAAATAAAAACTTTAGAAAGTGGTAAATTAAAGTTTTTCATAAAAATTAAAGATAATTTTTCCGACTGCTTTTTATTCTAGTTCCTCTTGCTATGATAAAAGATTTAACAGGGAGTTTATTAAATAGTTCAACTGCTTATATAACATGGAATTTCGAACAAGATGATTTTCAACTTCTTAATGGAAAATTTCGAACATTTATTGTAACTATTTACGAAAATTTTGGTAAGAAAATTAAAGAAAAGATTTTGCGAGAAAATAAATTTTATTCTTTAGATATGGCAACATTAACAACAATTGAAACAATCAAAACAAATCTTATACTCTATAATCTTCATTCATCATCACAATACTTCATATCAATATCAATTTGTAATTATTTCGATTGCGGTTCATCATCAGTAGCAATTGATATTAGAACACCAACATCAAGTATGTGAAAAGATAATATTCTTCTATATGTTCGAGGAGAGATAGTTCATCTGATCTTTTCTTTATTGTAGTTTAGATATGTATAAATTTATCCATTTGGTTGAGCTACATATCTTCACTGAAGTGTAATTGACTAAAAAAACAAATAGAATTTATTAAATATTCTTGAGACTGTTCGTTGAATTTTCAGTTTTATTTCATTTAGATTTTCATTATAGTCGAATAGATTGAATTCATAGAACATAATTCGAGTATAGACGTTGTCGATCTCATAATTTTGCTCATTACAATTTCCGAGAAAATATGAAAGATCGCTTTTGAGATGAAATCTCACGCAAATTGATAGATTCTATAGTGACTAGAGCAAGTCTAAAATATTTCTTTTCTGTGAATTTCTCTTCTCAATTTATAACTATTTTAATGAAATTTTCATTAAATTCTATGGTTCTTAGATACTATGGTAATGAACTAGTCCCGTTGAGAACTTTATTTATACAAATTAGAGCTCTTAATATGCTAGACTGAGTCTATGATAGTCGATTAATGATTTCTCCTTCAGAAATAATTCACTACCGTCAATGGGTGCCCGTAAGACTATCCTTTTATTTCATAAATTAGCTCATATTTGGTTCGTAAAAAGAAAAACAAAACAATCACATTTTGTTAAACCGAATGAAAGTTCTTGATGCAAATAGATAATTTAGCTGGTCTTAATGATTTGCTAATATGCTAACGCAAAGCTGATAAAATTCCAATGGACTACGTAACCTAGTGACATGTGTAAGAAAACTTCATCTCTTTTCGCGTGGAAAAATTTTAGATTGTTCATTTTTGCTTTTTTCTTCTCTATATATGCTGCGAACTATCCTCTATCTACTAGAAATATTTCAAGGATAAAAGTGTAACGAAAAAAAAAATGAAAACTCGTAACAGATGGAACATTTTCGCCGTTTTGGAAAAATGAGTTTATTGACAAACACAGTTGAGAATCGCTCGTGTTTCGCAACCAAAGTGTATCCAATCGATTCGAAACTTTCTTCTAGTAGTTATAATAGAAAGTGTTTAAGACACCGATTTCTTTTTGTTTCAAAATTTGATATAGCACTGATTTTTCCACGGTTTACAAAATAAGTTTCACTTGAAAAACATGCATTTTTGGGGGTACACTCAGTACAATTATCTTTTTATTTGAATGGAAGAAGGTAAAATGAAGCTAAAAAAAATTAGCACTCCTGACAAAATCTAGTACCTGTAAAAAAATATCTAAATTCTCTCTCAAATCAATTGCAGCTGAGAAAATGGAACGATTACAAGGAGCAATAACTTTTAGCTTTTGAGAGTTTGATGTCTCCTTGAAGGAAGCTTTTGAAGGTTTTGAGTCTATAGCTACTTTTGCTCTACTCATCGAGATCCATCTACCCGAAAAAATCCCAAATTTTCTCATAAGCTGTACTCCAAAAGTACCGACAATTGTAGACTGTACGGAATTCTGTGTTTCATTCAAGATCCAATCCATCAACTTTCATCAATATTTGAGCTGAAACTTGTAGTCCATTGAGAGCTCTGGTCTGCTTTCTGTCATACCTCCTCTAGTCTTCATAGAATCTACGGAATGCAATAAGATTTATCTTAAAACCAATTTATCATTGGGTGAAATTTCGTCTTTTAATAATTATTTTCTATTGAAGTTTTTGATACATCAACAACGATCATACATCCAATTAACAAACCACTCGTACTTAATTGTCCATATGCAACTAATAATTCTCATAATATTCCTTATACAAAATTATCCGAAACATACAGTCAATATCAATGTGGATCAAAATTATTTAATATTCGATACTATGGTAAATTCAATCCTTTTTTTCTTGTCTAAAAGTAAAAATCTGTATGAATTATTCTAGATAAACCATCATCAATCCGAGTCAAAGTTCATTATACAATGTCAAATGAAATTGGTTTAAAAATTTTTTATCCGTTTGAAATAATTGAAACTATAACAATAACCTATAAAATAAAGGATAATTCATTTATTCATGAATTAAATATATCTCCACCATTATCAAATATTCGTTTAACAAATCTTTCTTGTGGAAATATTTATGAAATAATGATTTATACTAGCAATCAAGCTGGATTTAGTTCAACGGAATATTTGATAACAAAAACGGATGGTTCAAGTAAAATTTTGATTAAAAAAAAAAAGAATTTCTTTTTGTGAAACTCACATTATGTGTTCTGAAGAAAAATATAGCGAGTCTAAGTTTTCAGTCGAGATTTACTGGTTCTCCTCACTCATAGTAACGAAGGGAGAGAAAGATACACGATCGTTAGGTTCGTTTCCCTAGCGATCGATTATCCTTGAATAATGACTAGAGTCTTCTAGGAATTTTTCATTTGACATATTTTGTTTTAGTATAATGAGGCCTAAGAACATATGTGAGTTCCACATATTAGCTCCCAAAGAGGCTGCGCTTACAAACATTTTTATTAGAATACACTAACATTTTTTAGTTCCTTCATTAATTGAATCGAAAGATTTACTTCGAACAATATCAAATAATTATATTATTGTTAATATGGCTAATTGGATTATTAATGAATGTCCTATATTATCATATGAAATTGAAATATTTCCAATAATAACTGCAAATGAAAATAATCTTAATCGATATTTTTCATTTATAAATCAATTAAATGAAATAAAAATTGATCATCTTCAATCTGATCATGATTATCAATTGAATATTAAAATTAATAGTCAAGCTGGTGATAAACAAGAAATAATTTCTTTTCGAACAACAAAAAATAATAATCAAATAAAACTAAAACATAAACAAATTCTTCTTTTTCTTCTTCTTACAATGATTTCTTTTTTATTAGTATTTATTTTAATTTTCATTATGATTAAATTTTGTCAAAAACATTTGAAAAAAACTGGTTTGTATTAAAAAATAACCTTATAACAATTCATATTCTATACGTAAAAGTTTTAGAATTATTTACTGGTCAAAACCAAACATCGAAGTCTATTTTATGTTCATTATATTCAAATGAAATTCGTCGACAATATCATAGAAAATGGTCAAAAACAGAAAATGCTCTAACTATTGAAAATTATACAAGTAATGATCGATCAATTAGTTTTACATCAGGTATTTAAAGTTCATCTTTTTTTCTATCAAATTTTTATTCATTTTATTTTTGTAGAAGATTCTCACGGTAATATAAATCCATATGCAGTTACGGGTGATACGATGAATTATAAAGATAAATATGACCATGGCTATGTATGGAAAGAAATTGAACATAATCATTGTCAGTTAGATACTACAGGTATCGTTTTTTTATTATAAAATTTAGATTCGACTATTTGATAAAAGTTTGTCAGCATTAGAGTTCTGCAACCTGATTCAGACAGGTAGGCGGGTGTAGATTGAACTTTGTCAAGTGTCAGTTTCATTTTCGCTTAATACAATCTATCGCTCTCTATAAATTTTTTCAAGGCTGATGTAAAAATCAATGTATTATAAAGCTAGCGATTCAAATTATTTATAAACATTAGAAATGATGATTCAAACTAATGCTGTCCCTTTTGCGTTCCGTTTCAGAAAACGAATAACAGTCTCATCAAAATAATGCTAAAAAATTACATTATTGTGATCTTTGTTTTTTCATTAAACTTTGAAAAAAATATTTAATGTTGAAAAACTTTTATTTCAACACGATCTGTTACAAGAATACTATTGAATAATAACTTTCGGTTCAAGTGCAAGTTCCAAAAGTGGAAGCAGTACAGAACTGTAGTCAGTGCAGTTCCTTTGTAGCTAATATGTGGAATCTACACGTACTTTTCAGTCTTGTTATACTAATAAAAAATATGTCAAGTGAAAAATCTCTAATAGACTATAGTTTTTTGTCAAGGAGAAACGATCTGTCTTTTTTTTCTTGCATGCAAAGCGATCTTTTGGTAACTGACACAATTTTTCGTTCTTCTATTCCATTATTTTGGTTTAACATTATTAGTATTCTAAACATTGATTTAAATGATAAATAAGTCTTTTGTACATATCCATTATATCCATAATAGATTTCAACGTGTTATTATGCATCAAGATAATCTTAGAAACATTGATATCGATTAGTATCCAAAGTTGACAGTTGTGGAAATTCAATGCATCACTATTCATCATCGATCACATCTATTCTTTAATTCTCTAATTGTACGAAAATTGGAAACAACATTTTTTAGAACATCCAAAAACGTATTACAGCTATTTAAATACCAAAGAAGACCTTAGAACGTTCTAGGGCCGCCTAAGCCTTTCTGTTAATGCAATTCAGCATCTTTTACCGTTGCTATGGAACTACGAGAAAAGACTGTAATACTTGTAATCTTCAATTGTTAAAGAAAACAAACTCAATGGCCTTTGCGCATCTCCTCTGGTTCCTAAAGCCCAAAATAGATTAGACAAAGAGAGCTGGAAAACTTCGACTTAAAACTTACACTCACTACTTCCTTTCGAAAAATATATGAAAGTAAGAAAAAATCTGCTTCAAAACTGATGAAATATCACTCCTCCGTTATATTGTAAAGACGTAAGATAAAAAGATTTCTTTTGAAGCTATGACTCTCTTAAGATTAGACCGCAGTCTATTACAAATATTCGCACCTCCAAATTTAGCTGAAAGTTATAGTAAAACGTCCCTATTCTTAGTCTTTAATCTCTGAAGACGGTCGATTGAAACGTCAGATACACAGTCAATGATGTCGTTGCATTAGCTAAGCTCAACAAGTCAAAATGTTGAAGTTGTCCTGTTTACAAGAGACGGATTTCTCGCAATATAAAGAAAATGACAAGTTTTGATATTTTAAACCTTATTTTAGTAGTTTTGGACAAGTTGATTGTAAATCGGCAAACATTTCCCTTGTTGAAAAGATCAGCTTTTACATAGATTTGCCTCTCCCTATTCAATCTCTCGGCTGATAAAAATCGAAAGTCTCTAGCTTCTTGCATTCTTGATTTATTCAAAACACAACCAAGCATATCATAAATCATGTTCATGATATCTTTGATTCAAACAAATTGGATACCTGTAAAAATTGTGAGCACTCACGAACACTACCAAAGCTGCAAACAAAAAGAAAAAGCTCGAAAAGAATATCATACAGACACTCATTCAGGACTGTACTCTCCGTTTTCGACTGGAATATATATTTCTTGTGGACACAGACATCTATGGTTACTTTTATTAATTATACAAAATGTTTTACAAATAAATATCAAGTTAACTATCATTATCTTTTACAATTAAAACCGAGGTAACAATGAATGTCTGTGTCCATAAAAACAAAACAAAAAACTTTTCTTCTACATTTAATATCTTTTAGATACATGCAATTGTTATAATAAAATTATATTATCCTATTGAATAGTTTTTAAACAGATTTTTCACAGAGTTAAAACTTGCTATTTTGTGTTTTTGTTCATTACTTAGTCATAAATTTTATTTTCATATAGATATTCGTCCATCAATTACGTCTTCCGAACGATATTTTCGTCCAATTATTCTTGAATCTCCATTATCCAATGATCAAAATTCATTAAAACGAAATCCTGTTACAAATAATTCTGAAAAATATTTATTACCAAATATTCTATCAACAGTTTCCTCAACTGAAAATAGACTTTTTTCTGCTTTTACTTATGTGTCAACATCAAAGCCAATAACAAAAAAATTTTCGAATAATGATCAAAGTTTATCATCAGCAGACTCCGGTGTTCATTCATCTTATACTCAAAGTCCTCGATGTCCGTTACATAATTTTTTATTTGATCATTCATTATTAGCAAATCAAGATAATCCATTATATGCGACATATGATGAAAGTCTTTTTCAAGATGCAAATTCTGATTCATATAGACATCAACAATATTCATTAGTTTAAATTTTATAGTCAATTTTAAACAGTGCAATATATTGTATTTTTGAAAAAAAAATTACAAATAATAAAAATTAGAAAAAAAAAATTTGAATAATAAGATATTGAACTGTTCGAAGACATTGTCGTAGTTGTTATAGTTGTCGATGGTTTTGATCGAATATGATTTGGTTTTGCTATTAAAATAAGAAATGAATTTTAAAAAACTAATTGCCTTTTCCACATGGTGGTTTATATTCCCCCTCTGTTAGCTTTCTTTTATTTAACTATTTTTTGATTGTAAGTTTAATATTTCTAGATTTTGATTATTAAAAATCATTTTTTGTTTATTGAAAACAAGCATAATTTTCTGACTCAACATGTAAAAAGGCACTGGAAATTCGATTGTTCATTGAAAAAGACTTTTAATGAAATTTTACTCGTAGAGAGATACAACTTACAATTATAAAAATAAAAAGCTAAGTGAGAGTAGAACGAAAATTTTAACTTGAGATATTTTACAATAAAATGTAGGATTTTGTATGTATTTTTGCAGACGGATTTAAAAAATCATGCTTATCTCCAAGAAAAATAGTTTTCGATAGTCAAAATCTGGAAATAGTCGTCAGTTTTTCGGTGTTTTAAATCGATGATCCTATTCTAAAAAAAATAATGATTTTTTACTGGCACTGGAGAAAACTGTCCCAGATTTGGATCAGAAGTTTTGATATCATAACACCACCCAGGATACAGAAAAATTGACTGAGGTGCTCATTTGACTATTACTAGTGAGTAATAGAAAAGTCTAGAATGGTTTAGTCCCCTGAACCTTCATTCTTAAGATATTAGAATTTTTCTGGATATCTCAACAAAAAGCTGTGATGTCGCTCAAGTCATATTAATATCTACTATCCTGAGATATTCAATATTCGAAATGCTCTCACATGTAAAAACGCAAATTTTGTTTAAATATTTACATCTCCTGAAAGAACACACTTGAAAATGTAAAACTTACATAATCAATTAATCTCATTAAGAATATTAGTCGTGTAAACTTTGAAGTTGAAACTCAAAAATCAATTCTTGATGTGATCTGAGAAGAACGAAGAACCCAATTAAATTTCAATATCATGAGAACGAATGTCTGGAGCACCAAACTATTCTATTATTCATTAAATGAACATCATCTCGGTCGAAAAGTAATTTTTATATTATTTTTATTTTCTAGACAATCTTCATTTGTATATGTAGTAAAGATTTGATCATTATTTATGTAACTATAGATGACATATAAGTCATAATTCTCTTCGTAAAGTAATTATTTTTTGCTAAGACTACAAACGCTCAAGTTCTGGTTAAGTGATCTCATATCGTCAGGATAATCACAACAAAAAGAATAGCGTAAGAGACGATGGCATAAGCATCAATTCGTTTTCCAATAAAATTTTTTTTTTAATTTACCAATTTTTTGTTTTCTTGATGGGGTTACGGTTAATACCCGCATTGTAATTGACTTATAATCGGAATTAGACTCAAAATGAATAAAACCTAAATAACAAAACAGGTAGAATATGAAAATTCATACAACAAAAAAATCTTTATACTTGAAATATCTATTAATTTTTCAACTGTTCCAATTGAATTATTACTTCGACAATAATACAATACATTTGAATATTCATTTGAAAATATTGAAAATGATAATATTGATGATTGATTTGTAGTCTTTATAGAATATAAATGAAAATCATAAATTTCTTGTCGATTATCATCAAGCCACATAATCGATGGTATTGGATTAGCATCGAATGAACATACAAGAAAAACATCTATGCTTCTTGAACCAATCAATGTTCGAACATTCGTTGTTATTTTTGGTGGATCTAGAAGAATTTAAATTTAATTAATGAATTGAAATAATTATTTAACTTACAATATACATCAATATGAAATACTTTTGATATTCGACTAGATTTTTCATTATCAGCAATACATTCAATTACTTTTGGATCATATCGTGTATAATTACCCAAATGAAGTTCACATGTTGTGGCTTGACAAATAGTTCCATTACTTACTGCAAACAAAAAATAGAAGTAACTTTTTAAAGTTTCTATTCAATTGTTCTACTTACATGAAACAAGTGTACCTGCATTTGTTCGATAAAACCAAGTTATTGATGGCACTGGTCGACCCAATGCTGAACAAGAAAGACGAAGAGTTGAACCTTCAATAACAGTTTGTTGTTGAATAAAATTAGTATCATCAACAAACTGAGTTGGGACTATAATTTAAATAAGAAGGTTTATTCAGATAAGCTGGTGTCTTTTTTTTCTTCATTATTTACCTATAATAAAAAGGTCATATTCAGCAAAAACAGTTCGATCTCTTGCACAAATATATCTTCCTTCATCATCAATAGTTGGTCGTGAAATAGTTAATGTTAAAAAATACGTATTAATAAATGTTCCATTTGTATTCATACTTGAACTAAGACGACGTTGTTCAAGTCCTATACGATCTGGTGTATAAACAACATTATCTCGATAAGTTAATATGTCAGGATTATGTGGTGGTCGAATGCGCATCCACATAACCTAAAAAAACAATTTTTTTTTATATTTATATATTTGAAATAGATTTATCTCTGCAAATCAAACTTTCATTTCTTACTTCTTCAGCATCTTTTGTTGATGTTAATGTACATTGAAGTCGAACGCGTTCGTTTTCTTGAACATCAAGTGTTTGAATATGATTAATATTAGCGGTGACTGAAGCGAAAAAAATACTAATAAGTAAGTACCACCAATCCATTCATTAAAAAAAGACGTCTGTAATATGGTTCGTCGTTTAAAAATAATTAATTATACACATATTATCATCTAATTGTACAAAGAAGAAGAATAAGAAAGAAGAAAACAAAAAAAAAGAAAAAGAAATATAACATGTATTGTATTAATAAAAAGTGCGTCGCATTCCAGACTTCGAGTGTACGTGTGTACTGCAAAGCGATGATGAGAAATTTACTATTCTTATGACAATATAGTTCTTCTTTACTATTGTACTGTCGTGCGTAACAATCATTTGTATTCACACATACTGTATTGGTCAACTCATTTCATTGTCTTCATCACATAATTCTATACATATATGTGCATATGAGGCGACGATGAGTTCAACAAGAAAGACAACTGTTCGTTTTGTTCCTTCCTTTACCTCGACATACAGACTACTGTCGTCTTTAATTCAATTCGAGAACAAGAATAATTATATTATCATCGTTGTTCAATATTTGCTGATAATTTGTTCTCAGATCAACTGTCTCGATGCGCATCAATTGAATGGGACAATGACTGATGATTTTGATAAATACACAAGAGAGACATTTAAACCATATTTGATCATAGCAAAACTGGTCAATAGTGGGCATGATCTTTAATGATTGATAATCAAAAATAATTATACAAGACAAATGAATGTGTTAAGTGATTGCAGATATATATATATATAATGATATAATACATATAGGGAAACCAATTTTAAGAAAAAAAATCTATCATTGGTCATTCGTGGGCTACTGATTTGTTGTGAGAATTTTATGGTATGCAAATCAGTTTGTTAGTAAAACATATAGAACAAAGAAAAAAAAACGAAAGATTGTGTATGAAGATCGTATCATCAGTACCTTTTTTTTTTCTTCGCACCATTTGTGGTACGGATCATAAAAGAACAATGCAGTTCGTTAACCATATCTGTTGATACTTTTTCGTGTTTACACAGAGTAATTTTTGCAGCTTATAGATAATATATAAATATATAAGTGTCACAGTCAAACAATAATTTTATTAAAAATCTTAATTCATTTCACATTTTGAAGAAGATTATAAGCAAATTTCATCTATGTAAAAATTTCAATAAACATAGAATACTACAGTTTTTCCTCTTTTTGGTTTCTCTCAACAGTTAAAATAACATTAACGATCACTTATATTCTTTTCATAAATACTATTTTTGAACAGTATATTGTAATCCATATAAATCCTAGTGAATAATTTAATTTATTTGTCACATGAAAAATAGATAAATATTATACATCGAAAGAAAATCCCAAGAATTAATTATCATCATAACAAAAAAAAAACAAAGTAATATTGACAATGAATATCTGAGGAAAATAATTCAATCACATGTTTTTCATATTTTAAAACTCCAAATTAAGAACGTTAACAATCTAATTGATAACAAGAAAAAAAGAATTATCGTACGCACAATTTTCTATGTTTTGAGTTGCATCAATCACTTTCTAAATAGAAATAAATACAATCAGTTAAATATTTAATAAAAAATTCTTACTTTGAATTTATCATGATTGATAAAAATAACATATGAGTTGATGCATTATGAACTACATCACTACAATTTACACATAAAATATAAATTTGAAAGAAAAAGGAAAAGATATTTGATTTACCTAGATCGATTAAATGAAGAAGAACATCGTCGTCGTCGTCGTTGTGGGGATGAATATAATGAAAGACTAATACGAATCGACTGAGATGATGTTCTTCAAAGAAAAAAAAATCATTTCTAAATGAAATTTATTTGTTTCTATCTTACTTGACTTTTTCATAAGGGATTGTTTTCAATTGATTCTCATCTAAACCGACAGGTTCTACAAAATCAAATCTATCAAAAAAAAAAACAATCATAAAATATTCATCTATTTGAAGAACTTTTACATATACTTGATTGCATCAAGAATTTCAGATGGAAATTTTTGTCGAGGAGATTTACTTCTTCTAAGATGAAAAAATGTTCAAATTTATAATTTAAATGATAATAAACTAATTTTCGACGACGAATAACTATTTTCTTCTGTTGTAAATTATCAAGTTCATCGCATGTCATTGTTTCATACGATGTATTTGCTATTGTTATTATTATTAAATGATTTACATTTGGTGAACTTCTAATATTTATCGACAAACTGTAAAAAAAAAAAAAGGATTTTGTCTTTTAGTTATTTATCTGACATTGAACGTTTATTTTTATTGAATTGTAATTCATTAATTGATCTGTTATATAAAAGTCATTTATTTAGAGTATAATGTGATTTATTTTAATATCCGATCTGCGAATAATAATCGATAAATTTATAGTAATAAGAAAAAAGGTATCAATTCAGATGAATAAACGAAACTAACATGAAAAAACGACACTATTAATAAACACAAAAAAAAAAATAGTAACAAAGAAGCACATGTTTCTCTGATACATGTAAGACATGAATTAAAACTTGCCGTTGAAATTGAAATTGTTAGTTTCACAGATTTTCATGCAGTGACATCAAAATTAATTGTGATGAAAATTTTGATCCAAGAAAAAAATCATTTAAAATATAGTATAACGTCTACATCATCAGATTACGCAGTCAAACTTAACTTTCAATAGAAAAACAAAGTATGCAAAGTTCAGTATTAGGTAGTAACATTTGCTTGAAATAGTTGAGTAAGTAGTAATGAGTGAACATTAAGGTGAAATCAGCTTTAATATTAGCCGTTTACTCAACAGTACTGCAAACTCAAATTGGTTTTTCTCGCAAAAGTAAAAGAGCTGAAGAAATAATGTTAATTTTTTTTAATTTTTTTTCCCTAATGTCTTAAAAGTCATAATGTCTAGGAAATTAATGGATGTTTACTTTTGTCTTACATGATACTATTATAAATATTAGAAGAACTACTCATAAGTTCTAAACTACAATTGTGTAAATTTTGTATTCAATTGGAGACTTTCGTTTTATTACTATATTTTTCTCAACTATTATTCGTATCGCCCAATATTTGTGTTTCCTTACATATCTTATCCACGTTTTATTTTATTTAATTCAAGAAATTTACATTGTTCAGTTTCACTATCATTAGCAAATGTATTAAATATAAAAATGAATTATAAAGTTACATACAAGTTTTATTAATTTACACTGATTGTCGTTTAGATACATTATGATGATCATCATGTGAAACACTTTTATTTATTCATTCTGATGACGATTGCTTTTTAAAGTACTATAATTAATAAAAACAAAAGAATTTTTTTATGAAAAATGTTGAGAAAAAAAATCAGTTTTATCATTAAAAAGTCTCTACGACTCTAATTGATTGTTTTGGTCATTTTGCCACAGAAAAAATTATTTAATGCAATTAGAAATCATAAACGCAAAAAAAGTAATATTTAATATCGCTAATCAAGTTAATTTCTATTTTTCAAGAAGTGAAACTCTAATGCGTGAGAATCATTAGATTGTAGACTGCTGATCAAGTCTATAGTTTTCTCATAATTAAAGCAACCTGAGATGATTCGAGCTACGCAACGTTCCTTCTCGAACTATGACCGTTTTATTAGAATTTTAGGCTATTCAATGTATTTAACAAAGAAATCAAATTAATGAATTTAAATCTGCAGTTTTCCTTATCATATCATAAAAGTTTCAACCGAAGTGAATGCCTCCTTCTTGAGATGTTGAATGTTCAAAATACTATCATTTTTCACAGAAAATAGACTTTTTCTTTCATATCTTGAGGAGAAAACATCAATTGCAGGTTGATGTTCAATTATTTTATTTTTTGTTGAATACCTTACTATAAGCTAAAGTTTTAATAAAACAGTCATAGCTTCACAAGAAGGAAGGTCAAGCAGCTAGAATCATTTCAGATCTTCTTAAGTTTTATTAAATTCTTTTTATAAGTACAATATTCATTCGATCAGCTTTCGAAAGGTATCTCTCAGTTATTCATTTTTCTCAAGAAAAAAATTGACTTGTCTGTGAGGAATCAAAAATCAAAGACTATACTGTATTTGTTCTAACTAAATCATCACGATCACTATTAAATCTTAAATCATTTACTATTTTCTAGTGTCTGATTGTGTAATTGTGCTTGTATTCGATTTGACTCGATCTTTTTGTAATCTTAAACATAAAAATCTTTCATTCAATATTCTACAAACAAATATTTCATTCTTACTTTATGGTTATTGTCGAACCATTATTATTCGTTGGCAAATCTATTACAAATGAATTTTCATAGATTCACGAAGTATATAGCAAAACAAGCATACTACGTTTTAGAAGATATTGTTTAACACGTTTGTTTGTAGTCTCATCTTGTGAATCATGTCGGACAGTTAAACAACCACAAAATTTCATTGTTAAATAACAGAAAGCGACTTTTGTTCGAAAGAAAAAAAGCTCAAATGCATAGTGAATGTTTCGTATACATAGAGAGGCAGTTAATACCGATGAAAAAATAGTGAAGTGTCCACAGTACAGAAAAATTAAATTGTTTCATATTTACATATGAAACAAAATAAAACAACAGATATTGTTTTAATTGATCTTCAATTAATTTTTTTTAAATTTTCCATACTTGTTGATTAAGATTTACATCGACTGATTTTGTTCTCACATAATCATAAATCACTTCTTTCGGAAATCCCAAATTGTTAGTCTTGTTTTACGATTCCAATCATATCTAAATAATAAAATATCATTGCAACTATTCAAGATAATCATGTTTCTCGCAAGACGTTTTATGTGTACATTTAATAACTTAATGAGGGTAGGGTTAGTTAGAGCACCTCCCCCCCCCCCCTCTTTTTTAACAATTTCTTCTTCTAAAAGAGATTCCGATCGATACACCTGACATTTTTACCACAGGCAAAGGATCACAGNAGATAGAGCTTTTTTTTCTCTATCATCCTATATAGAAGAAAAATTATTTAAGCCTACTAAACGATATTAAACTGTCACTGCCCGAACTTTTGGTATGCCCCAAGTACTTTTTCATTGATTTGAACATTTGGAAAAAGATTTTTTGCAATCCTGTACAACCAGCACATAACCAGGCGAAATGTGTTTTATAGATAATTTAATATTTTAATATTAGTTGAAGTACGATCAAATAGCATCGAAAGATAGAGCTTTTTTTTCTCTATCATCCTATATAGAAGAAAAATTATTTAAGCCTACTAAACGATATTAAACTGTCACTGCCCGAACTTTTGGTATGCCCTAAGTATCTATGAGCTATTACTAATCTATTTGATACACCTTCACTTTTCTCGTAAAATGGAAACGTGTATACTTCTGCTCTCTACGAGGCTGTTTTTTTTCTGTGCAATTTTCATTGACTAAAATATTAACCGAGGAGATTTTTACTTGTGCTATGATGATTCAGATTTTCTTAATGATAACTTCTCATCGATAATAAATAGATATGAGTCAAATCACCAAAAAATTAAGTCGTGCTTTTCGTGATTATTACAGGCATATATTAAAGATTGCTCTCGGAATATTATTTTTATGGATACAATCGACGATAAATGCGAAAACTTGAATATAATTCGTTGTTATATGTATTTTGTTTTAGAAAATATTCTACTGGTGTTTGACTATCAATATCCTTAAATCATGCATATTCTGATAAGCAATGAAGGATGCATCATTCTTGGTAGTAGCAGTCTGCGGCTTAGAATTGTTTTCATTACTGAATCTATAGCTCGAATTACTTTCACAGATGGGAAGCCGTTTCAGCCGGGACCAAGTCTAATTGTCACAACACAGTCGACGTATACTGACTACCATTTTGAAGAGCAATCGACAAATTTTACCATTTCTACACCAACTATCACCATCACGATGGACAAAGAATCAGGCGGAATTTCCTATTTTGATCAAACCGGCAATATTCTGTTGAGCGAACCAGAACGCGGCGGAAAATGGTTGACTGCAAAGAAAGTTTATTGGAATGCTTCGAATAAAAATACATGGTTTTCAAAGCAACGAAGTGTCAATTCTGAATACGTTACGGACACAACTCGTGATGTTTTCGAAGCAAAGTTAGAATTTTTATTTAATGAAAACGAGGCGCTTTTTGGTCTTGGCTCACATGAAGAAGGCTACAGTAACTTACGCGGTAAGTGTCGACAACTGTATCAACATAATCGAAAGATAGTAATCCCATATTTCGTTTCTACTCGTGGTTATAGTATATTACTCGATTGCTGTTCACTGATGGTCTTTCATGATAATAGTCTCGGCTCCTACATTTGGACTGATGTTGTTGATGAGCTTGATTACTATTTTATATACGGAGGAAAATTCGATAATGTCACACGTGGATATTATGAACTTACTGGTAAAGCTCCAATGTTACCGAAATGGGCGTTCGGTTACATACAATCTAAGGAACGCTACGTCAACGCCAATGAAATGATAGCTATCGTCAGTGAATATCGTCGTCGACAAATACCACTTGATCTTATTGTTCTAGATTGGCGATCGTGGAGCGGAAACTTTTGGGGTCAGAAAACTTTTGATCCTGTTCGTTTTCCTGATCAAACAGCCTTTATCAATACTTTACATGCGATGAATGTACATTTTATGATCTCTGTTTGGTCAATCATGTCTGGTGACTGTCCAAATCAGAAAGAAATGGAACAGCATGATTTCATGCTTGGCGATAGCACTACTTACAACGTTTTCTTACCTGAAGCTCGCAAACTTTATTGGGATCAAGCCAATAGCGGTCTCTTTGTTCATGGTGTTGATGCTTGGTGGTGTGATAGTTCTGAACCTTAGGTAGCAGACTGGTCGAATGCAATTGAACCTGAATCACACGTTCGGCTGATTATAAACACTCAAAATTTTAAACAATATATTGATCCTAGTCTAATCAACGTTTATGCACTCTTACATACACAGGGCGTTTACGAAGGTCAACGTCACACTACATTAAGCAAACGTGTTCTAAATCTTACGCGCTCTACATATGCAGGTCAGCATCGTTATGCAACAGTTTTATGGAACGGTGATATTTCTGTCACATGGGAAACATTACGCCGTTGTATTGCTGAAGGTGTCAATTTCTGTGCGACAGGCGAACCTTATTGGACATTGGATATAGGAGGATTTTTCATAAACTATAGTGTCGAAGCCTAGTTTTGGCACAGTAATTATTCAGATGGCTGTCGTGGAATTACTGACGGCGATGCTATCGAACCTGATCCACAAGATACGGGCTGTCGTGATCTCGGATTTTGGGAACTTTATGCACGTTGGTTCCAATACGGTTCATTTCTGCCTATGTTTCGTACACATGGTACCGACGCATCTCGTGAAATTTGGCGTTTTGGTGAAGCAGGAACACCATTCTACGATAATATTGCTAAATATATTCGTCTTCGTTACCAACTTCTACCATATATACTCCTTAGCTGGTCAAGTGACACTGAAAAGTTATACAATTATGCGCGCTGTAGCTATAGATTATCCAACCGATATCAAGACGTTCAATCTCACGGATCAATACCTCTTCGGTTCCGCACTGATGGTATGCCTAGTAACGACACCGATGTATTATGAACGTAACTCAAAACCTATTCCAGATGCTCCAAAAACTCGTCTTGTCTATCTTCCAGCTGGCAATCAATAGTATGATTTTTGGACTGAAACTGTTCATGACGGTAGGCAAACGATGACCGTTGATAATCCTCTCGATACAATGCCACTCTTTGTTCGTGCTAGTTCAATCATTCCCATGACGCAAGTTATGCAATACGTAAACGAAGTTCCTGATGCAGCCTATGAAATTCGAATTTATCGAGGTGATGACGCCAACTTTATGATTTACGAAGATGCAGGTGATACGTATGACTATGAACAAGGTGCTTTTGCTTTCATAAACCTTTCGTGGCTTGAAAATCTTGCTCAACTCACGATCCATGATCGCCAAGGCTCTTTTCCTGAACTCATAACGGAACGACAATATAATATAATATTCATTTCAGAGCGAGGTCGAGAAATAAAAACTGTTCTTTACACAGGTAAAGAGATTCAAGTATATGCGATAGAAAACATTACTTCGTAGCTAAACATAAAATTTTTAAACAATATTTTTCGCATTGTAAATGAATTTTTAGAAGACTAGCTGATGAAATAACAGTTTGATTTTATTTTTTCTTTCTATTTTAATATAAATATGGCATGTGAACCGTAAGAAGCCAATAATTATTATTACATTATCGACGATAAATATAATACAAGTCCTTTCTTCTCATCATTTTGTGACAATATTCGTTTTTTACAATAATATCATTGCGTGCTTGAATATTCTTCACCACTTCCTAAACGAGTCATTTATGTATTAGTCTAATCTTCATCAACATGTCAACTTCTTTTTTTACGCTTGATCGTAATGTACTATAGAACTGTCATGGTTTCAACTACTGTGAGAGCAATATACCATCATTTTTTTTTCGTCAATCTGCATTGTTCAAAGTCAGTTTGACTCAAAGAACAATTATCATGGATCTTGATCCAACTAAAAGATATTTTAATAGATAACTTTAAGAGTATAAGTATTTGACTTGTCCATCCTTTCATGCTACACTACTTAACTTAGTTACCTTTTCTGACTAGTTTTTTGCAGCATTTGTACTTCTGTCTCAGACATAGAATCTGATACAATTACACAACCATTGATTCATTATTATTTTCATTTTCATTAATACAACAAATAAAAATTATTAGTAGTGAATCTTCCGTATATAGTGTCACTTGTTCTGAAGAAAATAACGAATAATGACGTATTAAACAAGCTAAGTTTATTGTAGAAGATCAACATAAATCTTTATTAATGGTAAACTTTTGTATACGATGATTTCCATTATCAATAACATAAAGGTTTCCTTCGAAATCAAATGATAAATCCGAGGGATAATAAAGTTGATTAGATGCAGAACCAGCTCCTTTTTCTCCTGCAATAACATTACCATATGTGGTTCCACGTGTCCATTGCATTATCTGATGATTACGAGTATCAGCAACGTAAACAGTACCGAATTCATCGACAAAGACACCTTCTGGCCATGATAATTGGTTAAGATCTTCTCCTGAAGATCCACCAGCAATAATTGAGACATTCTTTGTTCGATAATCTATTTTTATTATTGTCGCGTTGGCCGTATTCGATATATAAATCGATCGATTTTTATCAACAAATAACATATATGGAAAACTAAGATTGGAAATAATTATTTCTTGTATTGTTCCATTCATAAATCATTTTGTAAGTTGACCTTTTAACCAATCAGTTATATAAATTGATTCTTCAGTATCTACAACTATTCCAATAGAATCAATATTTTCCACAATTGTTGTTCCATTTAAATCTCCTTTAAACCACATTTGAACACGTCCATTCATAGTATCAGTTATATATATTGTTTCATTATTATCAACAAAAATATCCTGTGGATTATTTAATTGATTACTATCATTTCCTGGTTCTCCAGTGCCTGCAACAATTTCACTATTGGTTTGATTAATAAGCCATTTTAGCAATGCAATATGGAAAGAATTCAAAAACAATATTCGAAGAAACTCAATACTTATCGGAGGAACAAAGCCAACATTACTTATCAATGATTGCAAACGAGTCACTTTTCAACACAAATTACAGTTATCTAAAAAAGAAACAAGCTGAAAAAACATACTTTAAGATGATAGATATGGTGAGATTCGAGTGAATACATATATTACTACAAGGAGGGAAGTGAGTTGAATAAAAATAGATCATTTGCAATTTATTTTGATGCATTAAGTAATATTGGTGTTCTTTTCTGTCGCTATGCTATGCATAAGATGTATCATGTGTTCAAACATTTTTTTACAATTTGCAGAAAACACTTGTAAAATATGCATCAAGGAAAAATGCTGTATCATAACAAAGGAAAAGATTGATTGACATGTGTAGCCGAAATCGAACAAAAGTAACCAGGGTTCATCCATTATGGTAGACATTCCGGAATATTAGTACTTTTTTTTGAAGCAGCAGCTTTTCTGAAAGTCTATGCAGTTCTAAATGGTTCTCGATTTGACAAAGTAATAGATTCTAAGAAAAGTGAAGATCCTAAAAGATGTTGTAGTCCTGTTGTGCAGTAGTCATATGACGATGTATATTTCAATTAAAATTATTCCGCGTGATTTTCTCTACACTACATGAAAACTTTTTCAGAGAGTACGGAAAAATGCAGGTTTCTAGTTTTCTTTCGTCCAATGAAAAGACATTCTATAGTCTGTTAGATAAAATAAGAATTTGATGCATTTAATGATTTATAGTAATTTTCAGAATATTTATTCAACTTGTAAAATATCCCGAAGATAGTCATAATTTATAGGACATATACATTTACTAATATAGCCAATTATTATGATGGTATCTTGTGTCAGTGTTTCCATCATCGCTCTTAACATATGGATTTATCTTGTTGACGAAAAATTGACATGGAAAAATATTGTTAGTTTAGATACATTTTTCTCGAAAATTTTTCATACATTGATGTTAGAAATTTAGTAGTCTCTATTCTTATTTTTTCAAAAGGTTTGTTTTTTCGTTTCAGTCATTTGTTAATTTTGATCTTGAATGGGAAAAAACATTTACTGGATTAATCAATTAGTATTCACAGGTTAAATTAATATCGAACGAAGTTCAAACTGAAATTTCAATAAGATCTATCAGTCAGAAAAAATCTCTAATTTCTTCATCATACATCCTGAAAACTGATCTCTCATCAACAATTTCATATATTCGAGAAGAATCTCAAAATATTTTAGTAGAAGAACCTATTTTATATCTGATTATGAAAAAGTCTGACATATTCGACATTTATTAAGTTATAAATCATTATTCAATAAAGTTTTTAATCTAAGAAATGATTTGTTTTCATACTTGCTGCTACTGGACAAATTTTTTTTGCTATTTCCAATGGATAACAAAGAGGATAATGATGGCAATGTGGATGATGAACACAGATATGATCAGGTTTTTGACAAATATTCTTTACAATTTCACAGCGACTCAATCAAGAACAATTTAACCCGAAAAAAGCACAAACTCCATGACCATTATTAGATGTTATTTGTAAACATCCACATTGATTATGTATTGAACATGATTCATATTGAGATGCACCAAAACATATTTGACAATTTACTTCAATAATTAAATAACTAAAATAATCCCAATGACACTTAACAATGTTTTTTTCGAAAAGATCAATATCATATAATCGAATATTATCAAACTGAGAAATATTTTTCATTAGCTATCAAAATAAAGAAAATTTCAAGACACTTAAATCACATTTGTCAAATGTTCTTACATTTGCTTGATGAAATATATTTATCAAAACAAAATAAAATCCTAACAGACGAAATTATACATGATTCGACTTTTTAAATCAATTTTAAAAAATACAATAATTTACCTTAAAAAAAAGTAAAGTAAATAATAGATTGATATCATTCTTCTCACTTGTCTTATTAGAACAGAAAGAGTCATCATCAAAGATTCTTTTTTTTTTATTCGAAATAGGCAAATATTAACAAACGTATTTGAGAATATTTGACTATACATTTTTTTTTAATCTGAATAGGTTTTCATATTTATTTTTCGATTAGGAAAAATATCCATCAAAATTGATCTGTCAATAATTGAAATTTGAATTTGATCCATATTAATTCAATGCAATCGTTTATAAAGTTAAGCATCAAGCAAATGTAAGAAGTCAAATCAATGAAAACTTTTCTATTTTATGAATATTTTACGTTAAATGTTTATCGATTTGTATATCGGTACGGCGTATATCAATTAGGAGAATTGTTATATTCATCCGAAAAATGCATTGATCTTATTTCATCTCTAATACACTCATATAAATAGGGAATTTAAATAGGTTTTTTCCTTTCTAGTACTTCTTGATATGCAAAAATCTTTCTTCATGGACTTGTTCGATTTAGGATTTGTCCAACTCTTTTTCAACTCTTAGAATTGACATTTTTGATAGATTAGGTAAACTGCTGATTATTTTCACCGCGAGATACTGGTTTTTAAGTATTGCTAGAATGATCAAAAGTGAAAACCAGATCCTTGAAATTTTCACCCATCTCGAGCTCGAATCAGGTCGTGGTGGGTCCTCATGAAGCAAGACTCAAGTATTGATTAGTGGTAAGGTTTATGGAGAACTCATCTGAATTATCTCAGCTTTGACATGCACTAGTATTTACTTTTTCTCCCTGATTTCATTGTAATCTATTTTAATGCTTTCTCGTTCCAGTATTACGATCATTTTTTTGTTAACAATAAGCATGAAGTTCGCCTCTGCATGGTTCATCTTTATGGTAATATCTATTCAATGGTCTCACATTGCTGGAGCAACGTTTTTTGTCTCCAGTTACGGTGCTTTTCCGAATGATAATATTGATGATACATCTGCAGTTCAACTAGCTATTAATAAGGCTATTGCTAGCGGATCGAACAATGTTGTTGTTTTTCAATCTGGTACATATAATTTCACATCAGCTATTTCAATATACAGCGCAATCAATTTGACAGTCATGGGTCAAGGAATGCAGCAAACACTTTTAGTTGGAAATTCGCCAGCAGCAATGTTCAAACCTTTACATTGTCAAGGACTAACAATCACTTCATTGGCCATTGATTTCGATCTACTTCCATTCACTGCTGGCTATGTTGTGAGTGTGAGTACAAGTTATCTGGATGTTCAAGTAGTATCACCACATAGAGCCGATATTGGTCGACAAGTACACGCCATTCTTCGATATAATTCAGTAATGATGAGACCTGCATTTGGTCCAAACACATATGAAATCTATCAGACACCGCCTTCGAATGCGAACACTAGTTTAGTTTCAAACGGCATATTACGCATACCTTTGGCTTCTCCTACAAAATTTGTTGTGGGAGATCCTATTGTAGCTCGCTATAGTTCTGCAAGACATGCTATTGATGCACAAGATGTAACAGATTTTAATATTCAATCGATAACAATCTATACAGCTTGGCTTATGGGTATAGTCACATTACGAGCAAAGCGTTTGAATATAACTGACTATCATGTTATACCGCGTACTGGACGTTGGATGAGTACACCCGTAGATTGTATGCACTTGGCAGACAGTCGAGATTACATCAACATTGTCGATAGTAGATGCGAAGCACAAGGTGATGATGGATTGAATGTACATGCATTTTATTTCACTGTAGCACAAATAATCAATTCAACCGCTTTGATTATTGAAGAGTTTAATTGGCTTGATGTACTTAATGTTGGTACTGGTACACGTTTGGAATTTAGCAAAAGTCAACAACAATTCACAGTCTATACAACAGCGACTGTAGCTTCATCGTCAATCAATGGTCCAACATCACGAGTATTTGTATTCACTAGTCCTATCAATGTGAGTGTTGGAGATTGGGCTTCGGTTGCTGATACACCAACATTGACTATTAGAAATTTAACTGTTGCAAACAATCGAGCACGTGGTGTCCTTTTAAAAACACGAAATATTCATATGACACATTCATTATTCAATGGCACAAGTGGACCAGCAGTGCTATTCGAGCCATCCATGTATTGGCATGAAAGCGTCGCATCACAAAATGTGACACTTAGTCAGAATGTCTATATCAATTGCAATGAAGGAATTGCAAAACAAAAAGGAGTGATTTCTTTTGCACCAAGTCCGCGTCAACTGATTCCAATATTCTTTGACGTTGTTGTACAGTCATCGACATTTCTATTTGGATCCTACAGTGAAAGTTTAATTCAAGGCAATAACGGAGGTAACTTATCCATCCGAGGAAATTATATAGCGACAAACAGTTCAATACCACTGATTTCGATCTGTAACAGTCGAAATATTGCTGCACACAACAATACCGTTGTTAATAATCAGTTCACAGTTGATCCTTATTATTATGACACTACCAGTCCTTGTCAAACGAATTTAAGTAGTTTAATTGATTTGTTTCCATCAGGCTTTAATTCATCGTTTCCTCCACCTGTGATGGCAAGAAACTCAATTGTTCAAGTTTACGATCATGGAACGTATACAAATTCATTCAACTCTATTAATCATTCTAATACTGATTCACTATCAAACATGATCGGTTGAAATTCGAACATAATATTTTCAAAACTGTTTTCATGTTTAATATGTTTGAACTTACTAAACACTCAACAGAACTGAGCAATGACTGTATAAAAATGTTTATTATCTTTTTATCACACGTGTAATGTAGAAGGATGTGGATGTGGGAATGAGGTACATATACAGAGAACACGAATATTCGCATCTTAACTCAAACTTCTCAATGACAGATAGAGATAGAAAAACTATGACGATCAATTTCATTTATTTTATCAAACCACACAGATGACATACAACCAGTCTACTTGATCATGCAAGTAACAGTCGATACTTGACACAGAAAATCTCTCATAGCAAAATATTTTCTTCTCAAGAGATTATTGCGAAATACCAAGTGGTATAGGCTTCAAATGAATACGCATACATAAAATATCATGTTTCTTTATTGCAATCAAAGATCGAGAAGACTCTTCTCAAAAACCTCAACTTATTTTTTTAAACTATTGTTTCTTTGTGGGTGTGGGGTGTAAGTGTTCATCTGTTTACCGACATCCAAACCTACACACACCCACACCCTGCAGAAGAAGTTATCTAAAATTGTCTTATGAATCGTCAAATGACATTTTTCTATTATTTCATATTTTACTGTAGTATAGGTTTTTCTTTGAAATGATATCGTAACAAAAAGCATAATCTTACGTGTTAATTCTAGCTTTTAAAGAAAAGTGACTAAAATGATCACTGTGTCGAAAATATATAAGATCTAATTTCTGATTATGCTGTATTTTCTACTCAGATTTAGTTACATTTTAGATATTATCAGTATTTCATTCACTTGTCTTCGTTTTTCGTAAAAGACCTATTAATGTATATTGACTAGTTCTTTAACAACAGAAAAAAACAGTTACTTTGGATATGAAAAAAGAATTTCATCTTCGATGTTTTGTTTCTATTCTTTTGCCTGTATTCACGTCATTTTTCCACTTTTTTTCTCATATATCGAATTCAAATTATTTCAATAATATAATTAACGTGAAGATCTATCATTTGCTACTCATACGAAAAAAATATTTGAGACTGACATCACATCTAGTAAGCACCAATGATAAAGGGGAAGCTAATTTAGTCAATCTCTTAAACATAGAGTCACGTCAATTTATCAAATGCTGTAAGACTTGTTTCCTTTTCCTTTCATTATCTGTCTGAATCAATAGTATATTTGAATCTTCTAGAAATTGTGAGCACATCCGGGTAATCGTTTATTCATGTATGTCGTGCGTACACGCTTCGAGCATGGAATCAAAAAATATACTTTGGAAGTTATTATCTCCCATTCATATTTTCCACTGCATTGAGAATAAAATACTTTCCTCATTGCTGATCTTAGAGATAACATATTTACTTTACTTTTTATTGAAGTAACTGCAGTTAAGTAACTACAATAGTTACTGATTTACTGCATAGTTTTCATTTTCAAACTAATGTATTTTTTAGATTCCTAGTGATGGCTTCAATGATACTAAGTAATAATGTACATTGCATTTTGATGAATGCTCCAAAATTATGGCTTATTCATTAATCATTTATTTGATGTGATGAAACATATAGGAGAACAAATGTGAAACTTATGGATCAAATTCTAAGAGATTCCATTTCTCGACCGTATTTTGTACAAAAATAAACACATGATCCATCATATAATACGTATATACCTACATAGGATATCATTATATGTTTTTCTTGAAGACGCGTTCAATTATCCATGAAAATATGAAAACATAACATGTACTGTACAAAGTTTTCTATCTTATTATGTAGTAACAATGAAAACTTTATTTTTTTCCGTAATTTCCAAATTACTATCAAAAGTTAAGCCAACTAGTATATCAATAGTACCATTTCGAAAGGTGAAAATTTACATTGATCTCACTTTTAATGCGTTTGTAAATTGCCACCATTTTGATTAATTAGCTATTGAAATATTAGATTATGAGCTCTGTTCTATTAATAATATTCATATATATAATTATAAAAACAAAAAATCATACTACATATCAAACTGTGGATACAACCTTTACTTGCTCGTCAACTGAAAAACGTGAAAAGCCATTTTATATAACAATTACTGATATAGATTAAAACTTATGCTAGCCATTAAAAAAATATATTACAGATAAAGATTTTGATTCCTACTAGAAAAGTTTGATGACCTGTTTCCCATCATACTATCGACACTATAACAGATGCTATGCATAATAGTGATGAAGAACAATTCTTTTGCTATGTATTTTTTTTGTCAATAAATATTGTTTTCAATTAAAACTATTGATTATTTGATAACTAAAAAGTGTCCCTAATGTGGAAATGCATTAAACATGAGATCAACGTAAATTTTCACATTCTAAATTGCGACCACTTTTGTGCTAATTGACTTAACTTTTGATCGGAATTAGGAGATATCCAGAGACAGTTGGATGCATCATAACAAAATACGATGTGGTTTTTCTTTTGATTGAATCATTATTCATTTATTGAAGTACAAGAGTGAAGTAATTGAAGAAATAAAATTTATTCGTTTCATTTAGGTTAATCCCATTAATAACTGTAAGGATGAGTGTTACTCTACAAAGTGTAATTTGTTTTATTTTATTCGCGTTAGTAGTAAGAACAAGAACAATCGTAAATATTACATCCAGAAACTCAATTTTACATCTTTTATTTTCATTTTGATAACGACTTAAACACTAAGTTTCATTTTTAATACTAAGTACTATTTTTTTTTAATTTAAATTAATCACAAGATTCTTTTCATTCTAATGAAACGAAAATAAACTAGAATGGTAAGCATTATTTTACAAAATACAATCTGTATCATTATATTTCGATTAATCGCGAGACAATTTTAGTAGTAAATTGCAATGTAAAAAACTGCATTGTATTTTTTGTTTAGATTAATTTCAACAGCAACTACAACACTAAATATTAATATGAAAATATAAATCGAGTTTTCTTTTTATATGTGCAGAAAAGAAAAGGAGACAATCACCTCACTATCATCTCGTCTCTTTCCAACGAGAACCTCATATCAATATGATGATAAATGACAAATGTAAATGATCGTCTTGTATAGCTATGATTCTCATTGTACATTTCAGAAGATTTCCAAAAAATCCTAGTGAGCACTTAGAAAATATTCTTAAAAATTCATAAGGATTCTCTGTCGAGATTACCTGGTTAGTTTTTCACAGGACTCTTGGGGAACTCGTTTATGGAAAGTTGGCAACGATAGTGGTTTCTTGCTGCAAACCTTTTGAGCTCATAGATCAACAAATTCACTTTCATACATACGCTGTTGGTGGAACAATGACCAGGAAACAGTTTTTGCGAAACCTGTATCCTAATTGCTTGAAATCTTTGCAGTGATAAAAATATGTGCTAGCTCTTCTTTTTTATAATGATAAGTATGACGTATATATATATATATATTATATCCTATTTTTATCAGGTAAATGACACAGATGAGCTGTTGAAGTCTACAAAAAATTAGTTTTTACGTTTGTCGTTTCGTAACTACGATAACTATCGATAGACTTCTGACTGGTTTCTACAATGCACTCCATTTGTAGTATCAAGTAGATATGTCTACTGTTTATTTTCTTATTTGACAATTTATTTGTGTTATTGTTAATGGGAAAATTGCGTGTGGATGAAAAGAAAGCCCATACCACATTCACACGCACATACACACACCTCTATTATTATTTTCGTTACGATTTTTGCCATTAGTTATTCGTGTCGTCTTTTTTTTATAATTTTGCTTCGTCGTAGTTCTTATAATTACTGAGTCATGATGGATGTTTTTTTTAAATAAAGAATATAGAACACGCCAACGATTGAACAAAGCAATCTGAATAATTGACAGCAAATACACATTCAAATTCATTCTATTCCTTTATTAATAGCGATGCCAGAAAAACAAGAATTGAGACCTACAAATGAAGCTTGATTCACTACAGACTGTACTCATTTCTGGTGTGCACCCTCATATTCACAATAGCTAAGAGCCTGAAACCAATGTTAATATGAATGTTAAATATTGCACATTTCTATGTCGTACAAGTAATTTATTTCTTAAGTATCATATAAAATAAGACAGCGTGCTTCAATACTTTTCTGTTCCACATTCGAATCAAGTGCATCTTCATTGACAAAAGATGTGTGAAAGCAAAATTGAGCAACATTCGGATTGCTATCAAAAACTTTGATAAGAAACATCTCGTTAGATCGCATATCGCTTAGATAAAACCATCTTTGTGCGTCTTGTTTGCTTCGAGATATCGTATAGGCCGAGAGAGCATTCAAAGATCCCCGAACTTCGAGTGGATGGACATCATTGCGTATATCAAGAGACGAATAGTCACAAACAGCCAATGGTTTGTTTCTTATAACATGAGAACCCAACGGACGCCAGATATTTATTATTTGAAAACGATTCTGAATCACCTTTTGGGCTTCTTCTTTGTCAAGTATCTGCTCCACTTTCCATCGAGCCCCAGGTGGATCGAGATCAACATGCGGATAGAAGACAGGATTCTTGTGATTTGTATCGCATTGATCATCGGTACGTGGTGGACCACGAGAACGAAAGAGATGGTTGAATATGATGACACGTGAAGCGCCAAGACGATTTTTGAGAAAAGAAATAAGTTCATCATAGTAAATTCGTTGTGCTTCACTGTCGTTGTCAAATTCATCGTTGATTTCACCTTCGTATTTGCACACCTCAATGGCATTGATGTCAAGATTTACACTTGTCTCCTTGTCGCGCAAATCATGAATGGTCAGACGTGTTGGGAAATTTGCAAAATTTGATGTTGCCCAAGCCGATGTAGCGCTCACGTCTACCCATGGAGGGCATCCATCAGACGTATCAGTTAAAAGATTTATTTCTCCAAGGACATCCTGCCCCATCATCAGTGCGAAAAAAAGCGAATAAGAGAGAATATGACAATGAAGCAAACAAAATGAAGAAAAGTTGATGACGATGATCAAAGTGTAACTCTTCTTTGTTCTTCCTTATCTTTTTTTAAGCTAAAAGAGAGCATCGTCACTGTTAGTACAGCATACGACGTGCTGGCTCGCTTTAGCTAATCTCTTACTGTTCTTGTTTCAAATCATAACTATAAAGGAAAGTTGCATCGTTAACCTTACAAAATGATGGTTAGATAAGAAAGGATAATACTTTCTACGAGCTTGCTTTTTTTTCTGTGCATTACTGCATGAAAGAAAAATTAGAGAAAAAAACAAGTGCGATTTATCTGTGAGTTACATGCACCATGATGTAAGATAAAGTTATTTTAAATATAAAAGATCTTATCTTCATGTTTCGGTCGAAGTTTTTAGATCTGATGAAAAATAAAACAAAATTTATCATTACACGTGTTTCTACTTAAAACGTACCAAATCAATTTACTTTGAATGTACAATCGTACGCATCAATAAAGACGATGACGTCCATATCGTATGCAATGCTTCCCTTTTTTTCTTCGATTCTCTAGTTGATGCAATAGTAAAGTTAAGTTCATATGCTACGTGCATCTACATTTTTGACTAATCGTTCAAAAAATTGAATAGGGAAGTCATTCAAATAGATTTGAATGGAGTATGCTCAACTTCAAATCTAATAAAAACAATAAGAATAGATTTTTCTTCATCATCAAAAATAGGTAACCGTGTATCTTTAATATTTTCTAGGGACATTCAGAAATATATTTTCCTATTCGAAAATGATTTTTGAAATGTACTTTCTCAAAAATCTTTCGCAATATAATCGAATCAGTCCTGTATACTGACGAGAGAACATTCCAAAGTGATACCAACCATTCGGGCTCACATTTCGTTCATAAGTAGGATCCAGTGAAACTAGAAAAAGTCTACAAGGTTTCGTGCCATTAGATCTTCCTTTTAAAGTTATGACCGTTTTACTGAATTTTCGACCCTAGGTAAGGAATTTGTAGAAAACTTGAATGATGGAATATCGGACTAAAATTTTGCCTAACAATGGGTTTCATTGATATTAGAATATATTAAAACTGATTCTTCATTCTCGAGATATTGCATATTGAAGAAAAGTCAGTTTCACGATAATTTTTTTGGAAAATGACTCTTTCTTCAATATGCCATATCTCGAGAAGTAAGAGTCAGTTTTAACTGAACGTTTTACTATATTTTAATATCAATGAGACCTATTGTTAGGCAAAATTTCAGCCCGTAATTCCACCATTCAAATTTTTCTCCAAATTCCTTATCCAGGACCGAAAAATCAGTAAAAGGGTCATAACTTTAAAAGAAAGATCTAATGGCACGAAATCTCTTAGACTTTTTCTAGACGCATTGGATCCTACTTATGAGCAAAATATGAGTCCGAATGGTTGATATCACTTGGGAATGTATCCTCGTGAGTTGGCTCGACTCGATCTTTCTGCGCCAGAGAAGAAAAAATGGAACGTGCTCATTCCTCAATGACCAAAAGCGCACACATCTACTTCGTTACAATGAATGTTGCTGATGGGCTTGATCTCATACCTGATGGACTGAAAACTCATTCGGATGAGTCCACCCAACAAAGATTCGAACTATCAGTTTGTAGAGTGCTACTAGTGTTATTTGTGTCATATGAAACATAGTTACTCACGGAAGATCATTTATATTAATAGTACAAGGATATATTCAAACTGGCGAATAAGTACCAAACNTGATAGTAATTGAAAACTTACCACTCATCACTTTCAATCTAACTGATAAAATATCGAATGACAGTCTGTTGCTGATGATCTGCGTTCAAAATTGATTTGATTCTAGTTTCCAATAAACATCATCATGACTAGTCACCAATGCAGTCAGCGTGTCAGTGTGGGTATGGACGAAGAACAAGGTTCGCACTCGTACCTAGATTCACGCTTCAAGGCATCATATCGATAATAACACGATACTTTTAATCTCAACGACACTCCCATAAATGAAAAAATTGTAAACGGCAAATGATTCGACTCAATTACAAAATATTCAAAACGTTCAATATGATCAAATGATATCTTTCACTCAGCAAGATGGATAACTCGCCTGATAATAGAGGTATTCGTGATTGATAAGTGTTCTTGTCTACTACTTTTGACAGTGACTAAAGAAAATACAAACATTCTATAATTCAAATCAGTTATATGTTGCAGAAGAAAAAAAATGGTACAAAAACCGAGACTAAAATACTACTTTAGTGGATTTACTACGGTAGCATACTTACAAATCATTGATTTCAAATTAACGCCTGAATTTTTCCATCAGTGACAAGATGGTTTCGTTCAGGCTTGATCTCTAAGTAGTTAGAACAGCATCTATGTCTGCTTGGAAATCACATTCATTCATACAGATACGAGTAGTCGATTCTGCAAATACTAGCCATTGCCACGGATGTTAGGTTGAGTCTATCACCAATGATGTTTTTGAGGGCCAACGGACCCACATCTTGTTCGACGGGTGAGCATGGTGAATTGAGCTCATTAGTACTATTGGGAGCACACGTTTGTTTGACATGAGTTGCAAGAGTAAAATTTCGATCAAACCTCATTGAAACTTTTCGACAAACACATGCAATATCAGCACACAAATAACTATCAACAATAATTGAGATCGCTATCTTCGATTCGCTTAATGAGAGTAAATTAAATTGTAACTTAACTACTCATTTTTCTTAGCTAGGTAAATCCATTCAATTTGTTTGATCATGTGCAAAACTTTGTCATTCGAATATATTTTGAATAGAGATTTTCGTGCATTTAGATCATGCAGTGGAATGTAGACACATCGATAAAATCCAGATAGGGACATGTATGTCGAAAAAGAAGACTACTAGGAGTAATCACAAAGCCCTTGAATTGCCGAGTCAAGTATCCAAAACATATTTGAAGTTACAAAAATCACGACATTCATTCTACCGATTCCTGAACATAAAAAACATAATAATATGCAAATTCGACAATCTTCTATCGGTCGAATGTCATAATTCCATTTTACTTTACATTTGCATTAGAAGTTCTAGGGTGAGGCGTTGTGATGGTTCGGGTTCACTATGACTGTATTATCCACAAAGAAGTTCGATATCATCAAGAAAGACAATCGATGATTGCCGTGCAATGGTCACATCAAGCAAATATTTCCCATCTTTTTCGCTACTGCCTCGGCACATAGAAACAGAATCAGATGAATTCACCGGGATGAAAGTACCATTATACTCTGCGGCAACCATTTTCGGTATATAGGATTCGCTTGTAGCAGGTGGCTACAAAGGATAGATGACTTTACGGGTGAAATAAATCAAGTATCATTTACCCCAATTAGAAGAACAGAAAACTGATTTACGCACACCAGAAAGTGAGGAATTCAATACGGATGAGGCACAACATATGTTTTGTTATAGTAAATATATATATCTTGCAATAATTCTGGGAAACTGTATGGTAATATGATTGCTTCTTTGAGCACTTGTTTAGCGTCATCTAAATTGATAATATCGTTAAGTAAGGTACGCATGTCTGTGGGAACGACTACTAAAGATTTCTCTGAGTTTTTCGACAAAACGAAAGACTACTGTTGACAAGCCTTCAAATGTCTCAAACAATTGTTTCTCATTTGAATCATTTTCCTAAGCGTTGTGCTTTAATGCTTCTGTCGTCTTGCTTTTCATTAACATCGCTTTGTTTTTGTTTTCTGTATCCGTTTCGTATAACTGGAAAATTTCACGTGTATGCTGTGTTTATTCTTTGTACCTATGGATTCATCTATACCATGCACACACACAATTCACAATGATTTGTCCAACAAAAATTCTTTTTCAAATCACTTACCTTTCATCACTGCTATAAGTGAATCACATGTCATAATATAAAGTTGTAAGGCTATGTCTTAGTTTTGTGTCTGATCCTCTTTGACGGCTAGCTCTACGCAGCAAATGGCTTCCTAGGAAAATTATGATGATTCACAAGTGAAGATCGAATAAAAAAACACCTTAGATACTCGATTACATTGCTCATCATCATTCTATCGATGGAAATATATAAATACGTAAATCACAATTGAGCTCAAATAGTCGCTATGACTTGCATGACGAACGCACATCAAAAGTTTTATATTAAGAAGCTATTACTTCTTTCCTTTCAAAACAACTTCGTTCGCATTGACACAAGGTCAGATAAGTAATGTTTTCTGGTTCTCGCTAGTTGATTTCAATACAGAAGTTCTTGTACTATTCTGTTGGCAATTAAAAACAACGTCGATAGCAAATAATGATCATATTAAGCATTGACCATCGACGAGAGTCGCAAACAGAGTCCGAGCATTAGATCGTCGAATTTTTTGAGTACGAAAGTCGGTTTTAAGTTGGTCTCGGACGAGGATAAAATTGGCAGCTAACGTGAACCGGAACTTCATGCAAAACTAGGAATTGTTTTTGCTGCTGACAACCGAAAATAAAAGGAAACTTTCAACATTAGAGCAATAGCTTCATTCCACTATTTTCGCGTCTGCTGTCGACGATGTGTGTGTGTTGATATTCTTCTTTCTTATACTTCGCATCCACACCCTATTATAACACATCTTTACTCTTCCTTGTTTGAGAAGTATTAAAAGGATAGACGGCTTTTGATCAAATGGGGTTTGTTTCTTTCCATGACTTTCAAGTTAGGTCATGAATTCTTTATTTTTTTTGTAAGCAGAGTCACATCGGAAAAGTAATTGAAGTTTGACGTACAAATTACTGTCGAGCAAAGAATGTGCTTACAAGTATTAATCCACATTGAATACTAATTGCCAGATGCTCCGACAATTTTCTTGCTGAGTTCTTTGTGGGAGTTATTGTAGTAGTTGTTGTTGTTGTTGTTGTTATCATTATGGGCGTGGTTGTTGTTGTTGTTGTTGTTGATGTGCTTTGCGTCAGCAGTTCTCTGGCCTCTAACAGTTGTTGCACTTCTATGGCCATGGTCGAATTGTTACACATAGGCTTGTTACATGTATACGTTACAGATGATTTTATATCTGTTTCTGACACTGCCTGCGATTCTATGATGACGCCATAAGGATTGTCCGTGGAACCTTTAGGAACACAGCTGCGAATAAAGTTCGAAGAATCGCTGCTGATCAAATTGCAAAAGCCATTAGGACAGGGCACAGATTTGTCGTGATTGTCAGCACATACCAGATCAGCAGGATTAGCAGCATAATCATACAAACGCGCGAGAAGATTGCCCCATAAATCTTCATATTTGAAGATTCGCACTAGAAGAAAAAGACATTTATCAAATACGTTGCATTTTCATCGCATGACATATCAGTTTTATGAATTATTAGGTTCCTGTCAACAATAATTCTGCTTATTTGTTTCAATGTGATGAATAGATTTATTCGAAAAAATTTCCCTGTGCAAACCAAAATTAGGTATGCACTAGTCTCAAATTTTGACAGGTCAATTGGGTGTCGTTTCAACTGAGTGTTCTGTGCTAGTGGATATCCAACTAACTGATCCATAATTGATTCGGTGATCAGTGTTTCTTTTTTTGGGGCACACCATACTTATCTGAACATAATGCTGCTAAAATACTGATAAGTAACATTACATCAAACTTAGTTGTTATTTCAGTTATTATTACATGTTTAATTGCTACTAATTGTTGAATTACAACATAATTTTTTCATCTATTAATCATATTTTCTGAGGCTCCCATCCAAAAAATAGATTTCTGATATCATCTTCTTTTTGGCGACTTCTTTTCACTGCTCACAACGATTCGTCACGTTAGATTTCTCTTTTTGTTTTTCAGAGAAGACTGCTTCCTATGTGAAGAGTGAGGTTTCGATGTGGATGTTTATGCAGAGAAAACCAAGACTGACATCCTCGGTTATTTGATAATGCACTGCAGCGTAGGTAAGTCATGTACGTTTTTTTATTGAACAATTCACATTCGCGGACTAAAGACAACGTTCTCTCTAGTTTCATTTTGTGTATGATGTTCTCGATCATATTTGTTTTTGTGGCTGATTGAATAGTATCTTTCTCAAAATTGTTGGTGATCAGCAGATTAAAAGACGTGCTCATTTGTACGAAAGAACTTCGATGTGGTTTATTATAGGACCGAGTTAATAAAAGAGGCTCTCTATTCCTTTAGTCTATCATTCATGATGATATCAATTTCTTTCCTATCTTTTCTATTTGCTTTCTTCTCTCTTCTTTGCATGGGCACACGAAAAATGAATGCACGGCTTTTCTCTCGCCGTGTTCTCAGACGGCGAAAGCAGAACAGTAAAATTGAATCGTTGTGACTGATTACTATTTCTCCCAAGTCTATTCTTATCTTTTTTGTCGAGTGAAGCCGGTGATGTCCCTTAGTATTGTTCGAATATTCACCAATTATTCGTGTCATTTATATGACAAAGATTTGCACTATTATATTCTGTATCTACCTATCGATTTTAGAGAATAATATTTCAAGTGTTCGATTAATTTAAAAAAAAAACTTCATTATCTCAGTCGTTCTCTCATAGTTTACCTTTTGTGTAAATATTATTGATGACATCCTGTTCACATGAGTTGTTATTGAAACAAGTGATGTCAAAGAATCGTTCTATCTTCAAGTCGTTGAGCCAGATGCTCGTCTTATTCGTCATAATTTTTGCTGCATTTGACAATATTAATGATTCTGTGTGATTCGCATTAAACCGCGCAGTAGCTTCGTTCTTTGAATATTGAATATGTAGCGAAAGCAAACAGCTTGAACCTTTGGCATCAATAAAATCACACTTAGATATGGTGGTGTTGATGGCCTCTGACACTGATAGATCGAATCTATGATCACATCTAAAACATTGTAGAGCCGATACTGTGCGCCCGAAATGGAAGAAAATAATGAAAATTGATAATAAAAACATCGTTCTGTTATCAGTGACAATACGCAGAGTCTGATCACTTCGTTCTTATATAGGAGTGATATATAGCTGATGAGTCAGTTTTTTTCTCTCAGATTTCGCCAATGAATCGTATTCATCTAATTTCATTGATAAGAACGACACATTTGACTTTATATTGACTGAAGAAACACGTCATAGAAAAAAACAAGCATTTTCTGTATATCGCCAAGCATAGTAAATTTCAGATATTGAATATAGTCATATAACGACATAGCTTATCTTATACTATGTTCGAGCTAAAAATACAATGGTTTAACAAATTGTTGTAGAATGTGAATACTTCAAATTTTACCACACTCTATGTCGTGAACACAATCAGAAAAAAATGTTTTTATGATGATACTTATCTTTGTCTGTAATCATCGGAACGATATAGGAATTACTTCGAATTTAATCAGAATTGAATCCGAAAGTGCCAAGTAAATACAAATTATTGCAAAAAACGTTGCTCAATGTTTTCATGATCGACTCGATTGCTCTTCAACTCTAGGAGGCCTATGCAATAACTGTTATGTCAGAATTCAAATCCCTAATGAAAAAAAATACAGACCAGCCATTGATTCAGGTTTAACGAAGACACAATGAAATGGACTTCAAAGATAATGAAAAGACTTCTGCATTTAGGACCCTTATTACAAACCATATCATTTTCTGAGGACAAATCAAGGCGAAATAGCTGTTGCAATAGATAATGATAGAAGATTCTTTATCATTGTGTTGGTAATCATTCTCAAAAAAAAAAAAAAATTGGATTAAATAAAATAGTTGTTTTTATTTTTATTGCATGAATCTTTAATATATAATCACATGTTTGTCTAAAAAGAAGATGAGAAAAACTAAATCTACTGTTCAAAAATGAATATGATCATGATAAAAAAAGATTTGTATGAAGTAATATGTGCTAAACATGTCAGGTTTACAGTGTTACAAATTCAAGCGAATATCATCGTTTAACGTGGTTATCTTTCAAAAAATACACGCTGAAATTATTTTTTTGTGTTAGATGCTACCTCAATGTCTACCAAATATGTCATTGATTAAAAGAAAATATTCACATGCTTTCTCAAATTCTTTTCTATTATTATTAGTGTCCTTTCAGGAACGTCATTAAAAAGGGCGTTGTCGAAAATCCGTTTGTTTGTCTTTTATTCCATTAAGATATTTTATGTAAAATCTTTTTATTATTAATAAGTATTTTTATATAATAATCAGCCATACAGAAGTCCTTGAAAAAATGTCGAGATTCATTCCTTGGCAGGCAGATATTGGATTCATTTGAACTTTTGTTTTGCTCGAATGAGCAAAATCTAGAGAATGAAATAAATCAACACATTATCCATCTTTACTTTCGCTTTATTATTCATGAAATGTAAATATGAAGCAACGCTAAAAGTGTCTTTGCAATTAGATTTTTCGATACTGACACTAGCTGAGTCAGAGATTTCGCTTAATTGGTTGCATTGTTGATACGACAATTCTCTTGTGTAATCTCGCCTCTGCTGGTATATCAGTTTGGTAAAAACTGAAACAAAGAAAAATAGTGAGTGTCTAAGAGCTCTGAAATTTTTCGAAATTCATGCCTTTAGATACCTATGTTCACATAATATTCCATACGAAATTTATAAACTAACCGAAAATTGTTGGGAAGTGTTGTACTTTGGAATGGTTTGTTTCGATTGCTTTAATGGTAATTATTGTAACTTCCAAACTTTTCAATTTGTATAGCATTTCTGAAATTTGATAATTTGTGAGAAAAATATACTTCTTTGGAAATCTGAATACTGCTGGAAACTGAAGAATGTGTATGCCAACAATGATTAAGAAATAAGAAGTAAAACAATGTCAAAAATCCTTTCTGAGAAATTAAGATCATATTGAAACATTTATTGATTCATTCTTTGAAACATATAAAGTCTGGATTTCAGATTGATGGTAATATAAAATCAAACAATTTATGCTTTGCGTTTTTAGAAAAAAATTATCTGTGACGATAGAAATGAAAATTGGTTTTATAGAGCTTAGAGAAAAGTGTAAAATTAACTGTTATGTTTCATTATCGAAGGTAATGAAAGACAATATTTTTCTGTCATGATGGGTTGAATTATATTTATTCAATGATATATATTAAATCAATTATGAGTTCATCATTGAAGATTTCATTATAATGATGTTCATAGTTTTTCGTTTTGTGCCGTAAATTGAAACTGGTAAATTACTATTTTCTAGTCATGACGGATAAAGTATTGACAACGGTAGGATATGTGTTTGTTCTTCTAATTCGTTGATTTGTGGACTGATGTATTGATTGATTTGAATGTTTGATAAATTTTAATATATGAGCAAGTTGTTTGCGATAAGCACTCCCAGAAAGAACATAAAGAAAAAATGAAACAAAATAATCACATTGTTGCCACATGAATAATATATTCCGTATCGCTCTATTATAAGGTGTTTTTGTTGATGGATCCAATGCGTTCATACTGTAAATGACACCAAATGGGACGGTAAGAACCAGATGAACACTCACTTGCAGAAGCAACATTTGATTTAATTGTTTTTCGGTTCGACGGCCACGTACTACATTTGATTGAGGTCCTATACGAGCGACATGCTCTCGAGTAGTAGATATAGTCAGCAGACCAAATATAATCATTAAAAGAGGTGATGAAATATAATAAAGAACAATTTGACTGAATACATAAATGTTGATCAGAAGATTTGAGTATTGTAAACATGGGCCGAACGGTTCTTTCGAATAGTACATAGTCAACATTGGTAACACATAGATTATGCATAATATTGTACCAATAACAATAAATAATCTTCCTCTTCGTACTGTACTTGTGGAACGAAGTCGATGTGATCGGGAACTTGAACAATAACGATCAAATGAAGCTAATACAAGCATGATTCGTGCTAAAAGTGGTGTTAAGAATACAAAATACGTATGCATTTTACATCCGATTGGAGTATTTGTCCAATCGGTGGAAAAGCCACGCGCAAAATTTAGTGGGCATACCAAAAAAGTATACATAATACTAAAAACGGCATACGCAATGAAGTAGTGTGTACATGGTGATGAACGAAGTGCACGAGAACTTAATACACTTATATTAAGTGTATTTGCAATGACCGAAAGACAGAATTGCATTGGTTGAAGATAAACATTCACTTGAAATACTTTCTCGAGTAGTTGACTCATATTAAATTGAAATTTCTTGAAAATAAATGCATTTGATAATATTTTATATCTGCTTCTGCTCCATATAAGATTAGTTTCAACCTATTAAGTTAATGAATGTTCTTTTAGCCTATAGATTATGCTCGAAGAGAAGAAATGCATCCTATTTATTTCAAACTAAGGACATATTTATAAAAGCGTTCTTTTCATAGATCATACCATATATGATGTTTGAATTATCCCTACTGTTAGTCATGAAAATTATTAATTATGATTATCTACATGAAAGAAATATAAATGGCTTCTGCATAACCTCACAGAATTAATATGGACGATTAATATCGAAAAGAAAGGCTTTTAGTTTTGTGTTGATAAAAAATCATAGAACACGTTATTGATTCATGGAAGAAACCTGTGACTGTAAAATTCACATTAAAGAAATGATGGTAATAAAAAATCTAAGCTGTTTCTTTTTTCTTTTCCATATATTGTTGTTTTCTTTCGAATTAATAAGTATAATAAAAAAAATATTGTCAAATACACATCAGAGAAGAACTATTTGCTCAGCAAAACTTATGTGAATGACGTATGTTCATGATTTTTTTTTGGGATAAAAGACTTTTTGATACAAACATCCTATTAAAAAAAATTCCCTTTCACTTATCTATATTATTTGAACAATCAAGTATAGAAACAATATAAAAAACCTATTGTGATGTATCATAAAGAAAATAAATATTGAATAACGTAATGTTTTTTTTCGAAGCCATACATTTTGACTTGTACAATATGTATCTTAGCTGCAATTGGTGTTCTGTTAATACTAAGTGAAATTTTGTACGTTTTATCCTTCTGTTATAGTGCAGAAACTTGCATTTCGTTCTAAGTACATTTACGATGAAGTTGAGCATTTGAATCAGTTTTTTATGACAAAATGCCACTAAAAAAACATAGAAATATTGGATCATAATAATCACATGTTGTCACATGATAAAAATCAAATCTACACCAATCACACTTAGTGTTTATATACAAAGATTAGAATAAATTTCTATCATAGTTGACACCGTACGATACTGCATAAATGAGATGAACACAAATTAAAAGGGGCAGCCTTGGAATCAATTCTTCTCTTGTACGATGATTGCTTCATGATGCAATCAGAGCAATTGAAGTATTCCTATGTTGACGAATATTTTATACAGTCAATAAGGATAAGGTGTGTGGGTGTGGTTTGTGATAATGCGCATGAAGAGAAGATGCATACTGGTTTTCACTCACGTCTTTAAACTGAAACCTTGTAACCCACACACCTACACCGTCTCTTTAAAGTTTAAAATGATCACAAAAATGGTATGTTTTCTATATGAAAACAGCAAAAATCTTTCTTGTTTGGGCGAGATTTTCTGAGAATAAACACTGTTTTGTTTTGATGAAGCTAAGAGTACCGTACATTCTGTTTCATACAAAAAGAGCTTGTCAAATAGCTTCTTCTTTCCTATAAAATCGCCGACAAATAGTAGTTTAGCTTATATATAATATGAATGATTTTTAGATAGTTAATATGATATCTAACAAGAATTATAAACCATTATTGATATTTCTTGGTTCATTTAATGCTCTTCAAGGGTTTCGTAGACCTGATTTTCTTCATCAGCAATTTTTTATTCATTGCAACACACGGAATCAATGTACAAATACTCTTATGCTTCATCTAAACACAGTTACTAAAATATACATATTTCTACCACATACTGCCGTCGATCTTATTTACATATATAAAGGTTTACAATGTTCACGAAAACAAATCCATCTTTATTTTGCAACGGATGATTTAGTGGATCAATACAAAATATTGGTACCGTCCGGAATGTGCGATCAAGTGTTTAATATCAATCAAATGGAATTAAAACTTTATATAGGAGCAATGCATCATGCCGTTTGTTGCATGGCTGAGTTGAAAATACTGCTCGCGACAGGAGACGTAGACGCTAATGAGTTATTCTTGGTAATGGGTGAACTTTTGCAGCAGCTCGCAACACAAATCAATGAAGATATCAGACAGATATCTGGTCTACCCGAACAACCGGTCGAGTCTGACGAAGGGTAATCTTTATTTCATTAAGACAGATCAATATAACAAAATTGATTTGTTTTCATATTTTGTTTACTGCACGTAAACGATATGGATGAATGTCTTGTTTGACATCATTCAAGAAACGATGTAGCAGGAAGTTCCTTCCAAACGGAACTATAAAGATCAAAATCATTCGACTAATCTCTAACCTTATCAATATGTTATAGTCGTATTTTTGTCGCCAGACCTGAGTTTTACCAAACAAAATTGAAATGAGTCAAAGAGTTTGATCCAGATTGTACCTATCCATAGTAAAATGAGCGAATAGTCACCACCATGATGTATTAGTTGATGAACTTGTTATTATCTACTACAGTGTAATATGCATGAAACATAACATGAAAAAATCAATCTACGCATAGTGACAAATCTTGTGAAATTCTTATAAATAGTACCAGCAATATATTTTATCGTATCAGTTTCTTAATAGTCAGATTCCAAGTCGAAGCAAATTACAGATTGACTTTGCTACATCGGTTGTGGAACATTGATATATTCATTTTCGATCCATCCAATGCTTGTTTATTTTAAGAGAACTTTTTTAAAAAATGAATTTATATCGAAATGTCTATAGGAATTGGAAGCATAAATATACGTTGAATGAAATTATAACAAATGAAAAAAAAAGATCAAACAAGTAATTAAAATTATATTATGAAAGGCACTTGATCGTTATTCATCAAGTGAACATCAAATTACGGTATAATCATGATATTTTAAATAAGCATAATACTGAAAGCTTCTCAATTTTATCCGATCATTGTCAGTGTCATTTCATAAAGTTTGAACATATTGTTATTGATTATTATTAAAATGAGTCCATCTAAAACAGACCATATGTACAAGAACTCTTCAATATATGAAAAACTAATCAACATCCCATTATAGATATACCAGCAGATTTATTGTTTTTGTTTAGGAGCTACTCAACAATTTCGAATTTTATAGAAAAGAAAAGCGGACTATGCTACACAAAGACAAAATGAAATCATCGAAATCATTATTTGTTTCTGATTACTCAGTACGTTGTAACATTTCACGACCCCATTCAATTATTGTTTGAATGTCAGGTGCTGTTCGGACGCTAGTGCCAATGTCTAAACCATATGAGTTCCATTGATCTAGGGTGAGTCGTGCACTGCTACCATTGACTTTGCATATAAATGCGACCTGTGTCTCAGATGGAATATAAATTTTGTTAGATACCAAATAAGGTACGAATAGATCGGCTGTATCACACCTTTCAATATTGTACGGTATTGAACTCTGATAGAGTACGCAGGTGTTGTTGATCCAAGTTTCATTCCAACCACTAGAACCTCGTGAAGGTGCATAATCACAGAGGCACATGTTACTTCCGAAGCCGCCTTGATTGACATCCGAATACACATATATCTCATGATGATCTGTTTTTGAATGACCTAAATAATTTTTTTTACCGCCATACACTTGAAAATTATAACTATCCTCATAGAAACAGCTACCATCATCATGATCGATGGGCCATACAGAACGGTAATTATTGAATAGAGTATTATGGTGAATATAACTTTTATGTTGCCAAAGTGAAGGTAAACCTGACTGTACAGCATCAGTCAAAAATGGTTGTCGATCCCATGAATTGATGGGTCCATTATCACTTGTTTCTCGAACAGTATTGAAGATGACATTCCAACTAAGAGTATGATTACCATAGAAACCGTCATTCACATTGATGGCTGCCCGTGGTATATTGAACATGAGATTGCCAATAATAGACACACTTCGACTCACAGAAATTAGTACAGGTGATGATTGTTTGATATAGATACCGGTTTCATGAATAAGATTTGACTGTATGAGTGTATTGGCAGGCTGGCTCGCCACACTAAAACCATCGATTCCATTCGTACTACCAACAAGAATGATTGCTGAATCGGCTAACCATACAAATTCATTCAAAGTAATCGAGGTAGCATCATTTTAATCAATCAAAGCCATACCATTGCTACCCAATTGTGTGAATACATTGCGTGTAATGGTAATATTTCTTGTATTTGTTAAATACATGGTACCACCTCGATGAACAGCCCAGTCACCACCACTCGGTACCATATAATCGCCCATATATGTATTACTTGTCTGTGTTAGTGTCAAACCTTGTATCAACACATTATGAACAGAATTTTCATCGCTACTGCCACTAATAGAAATAAGACACGGAATTTGACTAGCGACAAAAACTTGAGGCATTGTTTCGTTTGGCATAAAATAGAGAGTACGAGTATCTTTGTCCAAAAACCATTCATTTGGCGAATCCAGCTCTTCGAAAATATTCGCAATGTAAAATGCACCACCACTACCCGAACCACGTGCTTCTTGGAAACCTCCTCGACCGAACATGATTGTGTTTTCTGTACTATTAATCGATGCTATTTCAAATACCCAACTGCCCCAGTAACCAGAATGAAAAGCATGCACAAAACCGGTCATTGGCTTACTCCAGTTACCGATATGAGGCAATGCACCATTTTTCACAGTAAAACCTCGAGGAACAGCATAGTTGCTACCAGCAGGTGGTGATGCAGTACTCCAAAAGTTTTTCGGTGGATTGAAAACAGAAGCACCACCACCTAAACCAAGTTGGAAATAAGGAAACACTGTACCGCTTCGAGAAGGATCTTTTACATGAATTTCCACACTTTGGTTAAAAATTGGTGGTATCCAGCTTTGTGAATCGAATGAAAAGCCTGGATCTTTTGCGTATAAGCCTTGAGTGGAAGGATCACCGTTCGGATATTTAGCAACGATAGCTCTTCTACCATCAATATATAATTCATTGAACAAATCAAGATTGACAGAAGATGGTATCTGAGCCTTCATAATTGTACCACTAGCTGCTATTTTGGCATGGACAGACCATTGTAATTTTAGTAATGTGCCACCACTCAATATGACGCGTTCATCCTGATAGTTTTCAATTACAAGATTACTATCATTAGTTGTTAATGCAATGGCACCAATTTGACTACTTGCTGTAGTAGCATTTGTACCCAAATAGTAAGTTCCTCCGCGTATAGTCATGCACAATGTCTTATCACTACCATGTGCAGCACGTAGAGTACGTGTAAGAAGTAAGGCTGCCAGGATAGTTTTCATTGGTCGTTCGAATGTTCCATCAAATATGTCATCACCTTTTACATCATGTACAAAGACTGTATGATGACAAGCTCTTCGTTTTATTTCTGGTACAGTTTTAAATGGTTTTACAGGTTTTGTCGGTTGATAAACAGTATTTGAGGTACTGTTGCATTGATTCATTTGAAAAGCACTTTGACTGAGTGCTGTCCAATTGGTTTTCGAGGGCGCGGGTGCAATGTAAGCAGCCATTTCAATAGTGAAGGCTGGCAGTGCACAGTCGTATTCGGGTAGAACATTTGGATTACCGACTGTACTATAGCGAGAATGGTATGACTCGGTAAAATTTTTGACGTACAACTACCATACGTGATACTTGCAAAAAATATCCCTATTATTATTACAAAATACTGATGCATGTTGATTGTTTTATGTCTGTGAATGTATACGAAAATAGGTGGTATATTTATGCTTGTTTTAATAGTCGACCTTCAGATCAAATCTGCGTATATAAATGTATGATAACATGTCTTATCTTTAGATATGCATAGATAAAAAGAAGCATGCCGTTGCTGCCCATGTTTGACACACAAGAACAAACATATCGATACAGTGGTTTTGAGTGACAGATATCTTTTATTTATAGAATGTGTGCTGAACTTTAATTATTATACATTTTATTCTATTAATCACAGTAATTATCATACTTGTAGTAATACAGTGCGAGTCAAAAGTCTGGCACCGCTTTTTTGTTTTGAGTCGTGTATTAAAACTGCATAAGATTAATTTAGTCCAATTATATGTTTGGATAGCAGAGATCGAGTACTATATATATATACACCTGTTCGATTCGAAAAGCTCTTGAATATGAAATACAATAAGAAAAACAAACTCCAGTACTAAGAAAAAAATGACACAAAAAACTACAAAATGATATTGTTGTTATAGGATACTTCCATGGTCAGTTAACCACAAAAAATACAAAGTATGCAGAAAATTTTCCATTTTATTAGACTTTGTAGAGCTTTTTTCGCTGATCATTTTGGTAAAAAAAACATTTGAATTTCATTGAGGAATGACGGTATTATAATCAAAATATTAAACACTGTGAAATACCCGGTGTTCCAAAAATGTTTCCAACATAGTATGTTTTGCGAATATCTCTGCAAAGATAAATGATAAAATCTTGGTTTTTATTTCAAAAGATGCGCCGTGAAAAGATTTACAAAATCTGTAAGAACAAACCCTATTGACTTCTTTTGATAGTTTCTTCTTATATTCAAAATGAAAAAAGATCCATGATAGTGGTACTTCCCACCGTATTTAACATAATAAAAATGTTTGGAAGGCTGTTATATTTTGCATGTATCTCGGCTTAAGAAAATGATAGTATCTTGATTTTTTTTCAAAAGATGCATCGTCGAAAGCTCTACGACAGCCGTATAAAGAAATTCCTATTGCACAGTAAAAATCCTTTCAAACATTTTTATTACCAATTTGTAGTTTTTTTTTGTCATTTTTTTCTTAGTACTGAAGTTTGTTTTTCTTATTGTATTTCATATTCAAGAGTTTTTTGAATCGAACAGATGTATATATATAGTACTGGATCTCTGCTATCCAAACATATAATTGAACTAAATTAATCTTATGCAGTTTTAATACACGACTCAAAACAAAAAAGTGGTGCCAGACTTTTCACCCGCACTGTAGTTAAGAAGATTACTTCGATAAAAGAAAGCTTTGCATTAATAATATTAATGTACAATAAGAATTCCGAGCAGTAAATCTTAACTTCATATTCAGATTACCAGAAAATCAAAAGAGTGTCTTTCTCATACTAACTGGTATGGAATACCAATATCTGGTAGCAATGATAACCGATTTGCTTAAAAGTGCATATATTTATGTATACAATTAAAGAAATGAACAGTTACTTTCATCAGATAATAAACACCTTTGTTTTTCAACGAACAATGTTAAAGATCTATTATATTCAATTGCAAGAGAAATTGAATTAGATGAAGACATTCCTCTTGCAATCAGTTTATTTACCTATAATGCGACTAATCCGAAATGATCAGTACGTGATCTTTGTATGGATCATCATAGTGCAACTTTTGTTTGGTTTCAACAATTCATCGATGCTATTCGTCAGTTGCCACACACAGCCGAAGCTAAAGAAGAGATGATCGTTTTCTTGCATGAATATTTCAATGATTGTACTGAAGAACAAGAACAACTCGATCAATTTGTTAATGAGTACATATCAACATAAGCGATTGAATAGTATACAAAGCCCACATTTATATTTCGAGTTCTCAATCAAGCTCTTAAGGCTCCCTAGAAAATCGAATTTTTCAAAAAAAGTATTGAAGTTCAGTTTTTATCATAGGAAGATGCAGCGAAGCTTCCTCTTGCAGAATATATATGGCTTTTTGAAAACTGACCAGATTTCCAAAGACTTATCACATGAAACTTTGAGTCGGCTGCCATATTTTCGTGCTGTTTAAAGTTTTTTAGTTTTGGAAAAACTGTGTTGCTAATTGCATTATCATTGAATAGAACATTTTTATACTAACCAGCATGTCAGATGGCGTTAGTTACCTTCATCAATTACGTATTTTAAACGATCCATTGGAATATATTAAAAATATACCATTGCAATATGATTTGTTATAGATTTGAATGAAAAAATCTGTTTCTAAAACTTCTTTAGCGTTTTTCTCAAAACACGGTTTCTCGGCAGGAAAATTGAAATAATTCCCACTCGACTCGGCTCGAGATATAGCCGATGTTATTTTTTGGTTTTAAAGGCCTTGATCAGAGCTAACTTTTCATTCGACGGATTTTTGATACTTGATTTCTGGACTGAGAAAAGTGGGGTTTACTGTCGATCGAGGCACTTTTCTTAATTCTTGTTTTGAACACCATGTTCACAAAAATGCCAATAAAAGATGAATGGAAGAGTTTCAAAATTCCGTTCGATGAAAAGTTGCGTACAGAGGCTAGCTTTAATTCGAAACCAGTTCGAGCTCTGTATTCCTTATAACGACTGAGTTATTTCGATTCTTCTGGAAAGTAGGAAAATCGAGCCGAAAGTTCGGTTTAGTCAGACATATCAGGCTGAAATTTTTACCACAAGCATTTCTCACTAGGACCAATCGTTTCTGAAAATTTCAGCCCAGATGGTCCGTTCTAAGTGGAAAATCAATTTTGAGGGCAGTCCCTTAATGCTTGTCGTCAAATGACTCTAAGTTTTATTGTAACTCAAGATATTATGAAAACTGTGTATGAACAAGGTCATTCTCATATATAACTCGAACAAAATACATTGACACATGCGTGTTTCAACGAGATTTCATCGTTAACCTCAATAAATGATGATATTCAGGATCAAGTAGCTTTGGCTCATCATACTATTGTTCAAATTTATGAATCTGAAGGAGTTCTATTTTCATGCACTTGAATCATCTCATACGGTACAGAACATTTGGACGGCTTTGCTTTAAATAAAATTCGAGCGTCGATCAACACACAGTCGCTCAACTTTTGAATGATGTCGCAGAAATTCATGATAAAAAAAGCACTATGCATTTGCATTGTGGTATTATGTTCAAGCAATTGAATTCACCGAAGGAAATACTGTCATAATACAAGAATACAAAGAAAAATTATATCAAAATCCTTACGATCTGATGTGTTCATATTTACATGTAGCTCTAATATTTGTTTACTAAGTAAGGTAGATTGGTTATATCGATGGGTATTAAAAACAACTAAAAACACCAATCGTTTTCTACTATGAGTTCAATTGACTGTCTCTTCATATGTCAAATATTATCTTAACTGTAACTTATATAATCAAACTATCATTGCTTTCCATCTTTAACTTAAGTTCAATCATCAACCAAGTCAAGACTTTAGAAACATTAACTATTTTTATTTCATTACGAACGAAGATTAACGAAAAAAATATAATTTCTTTACAACGTTTCCATCTACAGATGATAGATACATAGTTTCTTCTAACATCTAGCAAAGAGTTGAATATTTACGCGACTATAAATAAATCATTAGAATCAGATGCTAATATTTTATCTATTAAGTTCAAATTCTTGAAATCTGCCGTCAACCTTCATTCAGATAATAAGAGATAGCTACAGCATGCTAGGTACCTCTACAGTTGCTGAATGTTGGTTTTTATCAACTAAAACTAGTAGCAATAATAGACGAACTAATTTAGTCACTGTAAAAAAGCCAACAAAATTTTGTTTTCTGAAAACCACAGTTGTACATGATTATTAAAACTTGATCATCGACTGCTGATAAAAAAATCAAAGAAAAATGAATAAACGAAATATTGGCATTGTCAACCTATAAACTTTAAATCTGGTAGTATATATAGCTAAAGAGATTAGATGAATATGAAGTCCATTTGAAATTATTATTAAACGATTCAGTGTTGAATTTTGCATTGAATTAGATGTAAAGTTTTTATGAAATGAATAAAAGTCGATCTAGCTTTTATTGTACTCTGTCCCTTTTATTCTCCTATAGTTGCACATGTGAAAACTAGCACAAGTGTTACAGTAGTCTTCGTTGCATCATTTGATCTCATCCATCTTGAGAAATTCTTAGTTTTAGTTATACCGTCTATTATCAATCTACTGTTAGCCAATTCAGTATGAATAAATTGACAGATGATGGCTAAGTCTTTTATAAAAATAGAGTGTATATTCAACAAATAAAAACTTACATTCATAATTTAATCATTATTCTCTAGTACCATTGTGACTATCTATTTAAACTCAAAAAAATTATCCTGCCAACTTTTAAATTTCATTGATCGAATTCTGTCATAACTTTACTTCTTCTATAGTTTCAGTATTTTCAACAACAATGAATAAAATGCATCTACTACTGATATTGACAGTGCTTTATTTTTTGCATAAATTGATCGTTTGAACATATGTATATTACCTTCTTTTCGATTGTTAACCAATGTCGCTTTTAGTTAAATGATTTTTTACAAGAAAGATATATTTTTTATAAAAATAATTGTTTGTTTGACAGTAGACTCACAATTCAGTTTCCATTAGAACCGATACAACATTGTTACTATTCCAACTTTGTTGTTTCACTTTATTTAATTTGCTACAGGGTAGAAATCACTGCATTGATAGTCTGAATTATTGAAATGTACGTAAACCACAACATACGTTGTATATTCTATTGGAGATATGAAATTTGTTTGCTTCTTTCATTTAAAATACTTATCTAATGGAATCAACATAATGTGTCTTATTTTTTCATCACTGATACAAAAGCAAAGAAACTATTTTTCCAGCTCATCATTCGACAGTTCTGACATCAAAACTGAATTTTGCATGTGAAATGTCTCTTAACTATCAGTAGACAGTTCAATTAAATTCAAGTTCGTTTCATCTTATACATTTTGATTAAAAATGACTAATGACCTTCAGCATCAAGTTAAATTAGAATTATGCGCTTGCTACTGAATAAAGATATTATTTTATCGAGAAATAAAAAGGTGAGATTATTTCTAGAAAATCAAGATGAAATTGATCATCAATTGCTTGATGACCACATATCAGGATAAATTAATATAATAACAAATGCAGATTTGTTACATCTAACTCAATCAGATATCTGATAATTACAACATTTGTTGATGTAGTCTATTCGAATCTTTGAATAATTTTTCTCCATAGTTTATATGCAAAAAATTGTCGGATATTTATGATTGAGGAACATAAGAGTCTAGACAAAATCATTTGTACACACGTAATCTAAATGAGAAAAATGTATAACGAGTTCTTAGACAAGCTTAATGTTTATTATTTTTTTCGAACAAAATAATTTAGAATTTGTAGTTTTAAATTCGATTTCATCCATGAGTAATAATCATGTCTAATGGAAGTAAAAACTAAGAGTATTTAATATGTTTTCACCATTTTTTTTTACAACTACATCAATTTGATTCAAGATCTATTTGCTTGCAAACATTTACATTATGAAATTCAGAGAGATTTCTCGAAATAGAACTCATCAAGTTTTCGAAATTACACACTATTACTTTATTTTTTGACGATGTTTGAGACCATCCAATGTGTCAAGTTCGAGATGACATAAGATATTGGAACATATAAATAAAGTATTATAAAAATTGATTAATGACAATTGAGTAAAAATACGCAGAAACATGACGTAGATCATTTTCTTTGATTAATTAATCTGTCAAAGTTTGAGATTCTAAAATGATTGATTGTTATTTTAATTAAAAAAACGAACCTAGTCTAAAATCACAAAAGTTGTCTGAAGATAATGAATGTTCCAGGATAAATTGCACTAAATCTCACTAGACTATTTTTCTTCGGTTATATCTATAAAAAAAAAAAGATTGCTTTATATGCCAAAAGATAGAAAATCTAAAGCTCTATTCAATTATGTTCATCGTAGACCTGGATGTATTATTATAAAAGAAAACGAAAATGAAAAGTAAACATAGTCGAAGATACGCACTGCGACGTATTACTAACAACTTGAAGGTTTTTTTTGACAATTTGTTAACTTTGATTAATTAATGGTCACATCTTTGTAGCAAGATCTCTATTCAATTATTGGTTAAATTCGTGCAATATAGAAAAGTTTATCGAATGAAAAACTTCACTATTCCAGCACTTACAGTGTTTAGTAAAAACATCGAAAAAATCTTCCTTACACCTAATTACGTACTATTGGATATTTTTGAATTTTACTGTAAATTGTTTTAAGGTAGTACATAGATCTAAAAGAAAATACCTTTTTATAAAGCCTAAATCCCTCTATCTTCTAGTATGTAGAGGAAATTTTTGCTACGAATATGAGGAAAAAAAAGATGAAATAAGATTTCATGCAAATTATCTGATAACGTCTTATTATGTGTAAGGAAGGTTTTTTTGATATATGATAAAATGATTCATTCCTTTAAGATTAAACTTTATTTTCAAAATATTTCTAAACAGTTTTCTTAATTTTAGATATATTATCGATTTCGATGAATTGTATACAGCTCTGCACAAAAGTAGCTGTTCTCCATAAAATGCTACTGTTCACGAAGATATTGAACTGATGTTTGGGGTAAATGCGTGCGAAAATAAACCTTGATTGTAGGCACAAATTCGTCCACTATCGATTCACATGTACTGAAGTTATAATTCAGACATCATCGTCTTCTTGTAATCACTTTATATTAACCATGTTGTCACGAATATTTTCTTTGAACTCATTATTTGAAAAGCTAATGTCGTTGTTATCTCAAGTTAGAATTCCTTTAGAAATTATTTTGAAGTAACTCAGATATTGTTGTCTCATTAAGAATATCTGTTGAAGAGTAGATAATGGTTTTTACTACGATGAATCTTTTCCACGACGAATGTGACCAATTCATTTAAAAGTTTTAGTAAAAAGTTCCTATCAGACTATAAATCTGTTCTGAAAGCTTTACAGTCACAACATTGAGTGAAGTCAAGTTAGCGCTACAACATAGGTTCACTAATTGAGAACGTGCTAATTACTAATATTTAAGTCATAAATAATAGATGTTGTCTTCATGTTTAATTACAGAATCTACATTTCAGAACCCTTCTAAAATATCTTCATTTTCTTTTAAACAACTTTTAAATACTTTCACAAGTCAAAAAAGCAAGATAATTATTAAAAAATTCTGAGGTTTTGAAAGCTATTTTCCTAATCTTTTCATCTTAATGTCTAGTGTTTACTAAAATCTAAACACTCAACGTTACACTGATACAGTTAATAGAACACAAAATGAAAATATTTAGTTAATTAAGAGTAAGAGTTTGTTCAATTTGGATAACAATCGATGAGATTGTATCTGTAAGCCATTGAATATCATGTGTTTTAATTACAGCTTCATGAATAGCAAAGAGACATTTGATAAAATTAGATAAACATGTAACAGCCTGTTTTAAATCATATTTATAAAGTAAATACTGCCATGCTAATTCAATATATGTATCTTGAATACGTAAGATTTCTTTGATATTTGATAAGTTTATTGGAGGATTATTTGAATAGACTGTATAGTGAGTTGTTGAAAATGAAAGAATAGCAAGAAATAGTTTCACAATGATCCCATCAAAATCAAACCGATCTGCTAAACGCTTAGCAACAGATATTACACTTGGATGAGTAAGCATTTCAATAACATCATAATAAATAGGATAATCCATTAATTGAATTTTATAGATAATCAAACTTGCAGACACACCTGCAGTATAGTTAAACGTATCATGTAGTAAAATAGAACGATCAACTGCAGATAAAGAAAGAAAATCTTGGTTGTTTTTATATAATAATTGACATTTATCTAATGACATTTGAATCAATTGCTTTATTGGTTCTTGTTTAAAGCGTAATTTAAATGGTAGAACATTTTGCTCAAGCATGAAACGTTCACCTACTGATAATCCACTATATTCATCATAACAATGTGATAAATTAGAGAGTAGATTCCATTGATCAACAGTTAATGTCGATTTATCTGATTGTAAAAGATTCAAAGTAGGAAACTAAACATATAAGAAAAAAAAACAACCATCAGTAAAAGATAGACAATCTTTGAAAGTCTAAAAATGTATTCGATTCTCGTTAGATATAAAGTGATAAGACAGCAAGATTCGAGTGAAAATGACTTCGAATTTCATTCATTCATCGTTGAATAGAGTTTGATATGCTGATCATGAATATGTAGATTTTGGTTTTTTTCTATTGTCTGATGAAAAAAGCAAATTCAAAAATACCCGAAAGATGTAAAAATCTACAAAATAGCTAATTCGGAAAAGATTCATCTTTTCCAACTATTTTTATTACCGAAACATCACAAACTATATTTTTTCCTTTTACACATTTCAAAACTAAGTAGAGCAGTCATATTTTACCTACTTTAAAGTCAAAGATCTCTATTCGGTATGAGTGTGTCGAAAAGGGATAGGTGATGCTACATTGGGATCAGTATGGGCCATTCCGGTTCCGGTCCCAAAAATGGATCCATACTGCTGATTCCAATTCTAAATAAATGCGAAAACCTCGGATTTAAATCCGAGTGTTATGTGTACTTCAAAAAGTGAAAAGGTATATTCACTGTGTTTTTTATCACTAAATTGCAAGTNGAAATAATAATTTAGAAAATATGTGATAACTACAGTTTTTGATGCTGATTTGCGAATATTTTCTTTACAGCTTTTGGAATAAAGAAGAATTTTAACTGAATAATCAATGATTATTCTTAAAGTTATAGTGAGTTTCAGCAAAATGTGACATTAACTGTATAGATGTTTACTGAGAACTTGGCTTCTTTGTTTTCAATTTTAGCCAAGAAAAAATTTAATTTTTAATACAATATTTTATCAATTTTATTCTTTAGAGGACGACATATAATATTACAATAAAAGCAAATCAATAGTATCCAGTCAAATAGAGAAATAGTATGTCATTCCTTACTGACTTACAAGCTTATTCTCAATCAAAACTTCGACCTACTAGCATGCGCGTTGTAAATTCGTTAGGTCAAATCCATCACGAATCCAAATCTGAAGATGGAACGTTTCAAATTCATGACAGACCAATCAATTCTAACAATCTTTTTATGATAATTGATAATTCACCTGATGAAAAACTGCATCATGTCATTGATGGTGTTTATATTGGTTCACAAGATTCAGCGTTTAATTTAACAGCTCTCAATGAGTGCAAAATTACACATATACTTAATGTAGCTACTGGAATCAGAAATGCATTCCCTGATCAATACAAATATTTAAATATTGAATTATTAGATGTACCTGAAACAAATATTCACAAAGTGTTTACACGTACAAATGAATTCATACAAACAGCCATTGCTGATAATGGGCGCGTTTTAATTCATTGTAATGCTGGTATTTCGCGTAGTGCTAGTATTGCTTTAGCTTATTTAATGGGAATACATCGCATGAAATATGAAGATGCATATATATTATTGAAAACAGCACGTTCGAATATTAAACCAAATGATGGATTTGTACAACAATTGAAACAGTATGCTGAAGAAATAGCGCAGACAAATGAAAATAAGGGACTACTACCAAATGATATTAATCAGACTTCCAATGACAAATCATGTGATATATAGGACTACCGATAAAGATTCAAAAATAAGATTAATCTTATTTTCATTCCGCAATACTTATTCTCTTTTTTCATTCACTGACTATTCATACATCGTTATTGTTAAAAAAGAAGTTCAGTTAAGAGGAAAAAGTCTCACTTGAATGGATGGTCTTTGTATTGTATTTAATAATAAACCTGTTAGCGCAATCTCTGCGAGATTAAAATGTGACATAACGACGTAGCTGTTGTTACTATTCACAGGAACAATGCTTTATTCTATCTACTTCCAGACATATGTCTTCAGCATTCTTTTAAGGTGTGAGTTTGATTGAGAGTCTGAGCGTAAATCTTCTTTTCATCGACATCGACATCCACATTTGCACTCATACCCCGCAACAAGCCTACATTGTCTATGCCATAGTTAATAACTACGATATGCAGTCGATTGCTGTTATTGAAGTCTGCGATGACGACCGAGTAAGGACGAGATTCACCTCGAGTACAGAAAAAATTTGTTTGAATTTCAAAAGTACCATCGGTAAATTAGAAAACAACGTCTATGTTTTCAGTGGCTGAATTTGTGATGACAATGCCTAGCCAATTAACCTGTTTCAAGTTAACAATCACGAAGATAGTCAATGTCAGTTATACCCATTGATTTATCCGATCAAGTTACTTCGAAGATTTCATTAAAAACAACTGAAATCTGTTCAGAAAATTATTCTTATATATAATACCTTTTGATAAAGACTATGGTTTCTCGCTATTATAACTCTTTAATTTAGACCAGACAATTGCTCATTTGATGGAACAGATACTTTGAATGTATTCATTTGGCATATTTTAGAACCAAGCGTTACGAAAATCTGATGGAATAAAATAGATGACTTTACAGAGCGAAAAAAAGAACGAATAAAGACTTTTCAAATTTTACGTGCATATTACTAAAAACTAAAGATTCAAGGACTCGTAATCGGTACATTTGCTTCCGGAATAGCCACAAACAATCGAGATATGTTTTGCTATTTTCTGATTGAAGTTTTTTTTTAAATCGTAACTTTGAAATGTTTCATGTGAACGAAGTATCAGTATTAATTGTATAATATGTTGATATTGATTAATAATAATGATTTGTACTTTATTACTGACATTCATGACTATTTCTATGAGAAAGATGCATTAGAATATTTTTGTTAACTCAGAGGTTTGTATAATTAATCGAGAGGTTAATTGTACTGTTACAAAATAAGAAAAGAAAACAGTAACTGGCGTCGGTCCTGTCAGGTCTGATCGATTTAGACTAGTATCGACAAGGGGAAAATTCTATCCATTGCAAAGCTACTACATCATACAACAAAATCGCCGTATACGACGCCGTACGTTCAAGCACGGATAGTATGCACGAGTGTAGTGCACGATTGAATTTAGTCGTAATTTAATAGTGATTCAGATTTTACTTATGAACTACATAGCTTTTTCGCTTTGAATTCATTAAAAAAAAGAATGGCAAGTTTTTTTTTTTCGATAAATATTGTTATTTTTCTTATTTAGATGAAAGAAACAACAAATAAAACAGTAAGTATTTATTTTAAATTAAACGATTTTCTTTTCTTTTATTGATATGAAATCGAACGACATATTGAATCATAGGTATTCATATAAAATAAATAACATTATTTCTCTTATTTAGATTAAATGAATCAACCGATTAAATAGTACGTATTTATTTTGAAATAGATGATGTTATTTTCTTTTATTTATATGGATTCAAACAGTACATTAAATCGTAAGTATTTATTCTAAAATGAATAATTTTTATTTTTTCTAGATCAATCTGAGTATAATATTAAACGCAGAATATTTTTTCAAAATATAAGATTTCATGTGTTTATTGTAATAACAAAGGTTCCTCCCTCTTGAGTGAGAAGGAGTATACGTAAATATGATTGCATACCACATCGTATACGACTGTCGTAATGCCCACCCTGGAGACCATGGATATGAATTCTTTCGAAATTTTCTTAGTGTCATGAAGACCTACTCATTAACAAGATACATGGTCTAACGATGTCCAACACTTAAATATACTTTCTTCTAAATTCTATATTGCAAAACGCCTGCAATAAAAAATGAATTAGATATGGTAGATGTACAAGCTAGCCTCGAAAGCCACGAGAAAACTTATTAAATACGAAAGAAACACTAAGTTGTTCGCACATCTTTGGCAAGATTGAACATATTTATTATAGGTCCTTTGGTTATTGATAGTATTCTGATTGACATGGAAACATCAAAATATGCGACAACATACACAAAAAGTATGCTTTTTCAATTCCCAACACAACAGTATTCTTTACACAATGGAGAAGACACTTCTTGTTTCATTTCTGTCACTTTTTCTCTTCACAAACTGAGAGAATTGTTGATACACGAGTATGCACAATAAGTGATCAAAAACAAATCAATACAACGTCGATACTAGCTTTATCAACTGATGGATTTTAAGAATTGTTTATCGACTTAAATCCTTCATAAAGTTACTGAAGTATGATATGATATTTTTCGAACCTCTATCTGAAACAACACACTTCTGACCAAATTATTAGTTGCACATTTATTTTTCCTTCAGTTTTAACTGTCAAAATTTATGAATAATTTACTTATTGATTGATGATAATATCTCAAACACATTGCTCGTAAATATGACTAATGTATGAATTTATATCGTATAGAGTCGAGAGACTCATACCTGAAGTATTTAAAATAAGATATTTTTCATCGACATAAATTATTCGAAAACGACTTGAGTCTAGTCTTGATTGGTGTTGACTTGACCATCAATAATATGAATTTTTTGAAACGTCATTTTACAATTTTTCATATGAAGGAAGTTGACTATGAGTTCACTGTCGTTTCAATACGATGACTGATTTATTACAATAATCGAGTCTCCTTTTTTTTGTATAAAAAATGACAAATATGATACGATGCATAGCAGATTTTCAAAAAGCTATGCAGCACATGAAATATATCATTAGATAACATGATTTTATTCAGTTGTCGATGCTCTGTTTTGAAATATATTAAAGTGAAAGGTTTCGTTGTAATTGTACCTCAATAGCCAATTTAATATAATTCAAATGAATGTCTCAGAGTACTGGAAAATATTTGAAGATTTTTGTTTCATCGTTTCAAACTGCTATTCAAAAAACTATCTTCATAGTGCATCTGAAGCTAAGAAGAGACTTTCACGATAAATAAAGATCACTAAAACTTATCTCGATAAACACAAAGAAAATATTAAATACTGAAAATTCAAAATCTTCTTTTGTATAATTCTCTTATTAAACTACTCCATAACTAATTATTTGATTACCAAGATAAAAGATAGCATGATTCTATACTACGCATATTTGCTTTTATGATTGGCAAATATAAAGAACGAACGAACCTATCGCAGGGAAAAGAAATGACAAAAAAAATACGAAGAGCAAAATGCATATAAATACTGTGGATTATTTGTATCATTGGCATACAAAAAATCGGGTACACAAAATAACTGAATCCTAAGTAAGTGATATTTTTGTTGGAGACTTAAATCATACCTGAATCTAAAGGAAACCCATTTAAGTTCTGTACAACTGATACAGAATAGCAACAGCTTATTTTCGTTGGCATAAGTATGAGCTAAACAGGATCCTTTCTCTCCTCTCCTTTCCAACTACGAAAATCGAAATTGTTCAACTTTTGATTTTTCATTACACATATAGTCTCAAAGTGTCCCCTGTCAAGTGCCATATAAATGAACGCTCTTTGCTCTAGTTGATGCATTTATTAGATACAACTTTTGAAATCACTAGCAGAACACTCACACTATGATTATTCTATTCTATGCAAATTTCTTCTAATGATGATAATTATTTCTCATTATAACTGTACTTAGATCATGGATCATGAATTTCGTCCTCTTAGCATCACTGAACACGATCAGTTATCAATCAATTCAATTGAAGAAACTAAGTTCTAATACATAAGAATTAGGTTTTACTCAAAAAGTGCAGAATCTCCATCATTTATACGGCACACTATGCTCGATCGAGCTGAACCTTTTATCAGAGGGATTAAAGTAAAGTCAAACAACGTTGACACCTCAAACAGTCTCTAGGATATGTAAAAAATAATTTCAGTTGTATGAGACATGTTTCGACCGAGAAATCGGTGCGACTGGATCGGAGAATTCATTTTTATTCATTGTGACTACGGAATCTTCGAGAAGAAAGCAATTGGAAATTTTCGGTCTAAAACAACTTCCGCTTGATTCATCGAGATCTATCTAACATGGAAGTTTCAAATTTTTTTTTTAATGAACTGTTCTCCAGAAATCTTGGATTCTGATGGTGTTTTCACCTATGTTTCTAGTAGGAATATTAAGGCTTGAAACGATTAGGACAAACAACGTTGCAGTTAAAATCGTGTACAAAACATAATTCAATTCACAGTTATGTATTGAGCGAGGGTCATACGCGCAGAATGTTATCAACAAATTTAACTACTTTTCTGCAATTATTAGAAGCGAAAATATCCCTGAAAAAATTGGACATAGATCAAATAGAAAATGAAGCTCACCATTGAGTAATATATTCCTATTCTATTGAAAGAAAGCAAAAAAGCTCTCGACAGGTTCATTGTTTTCATATTATTTGCACGAATGCGTTTGATAAGTTGCGCTTGCGAAGATATTTTTCCCCCACTGACTTTATTCAAATGTTGGCTTCATCAGCAGATTGCAGCATGTAGACAAGGCATGTATTATTCCCAGTCATACTTTTAAAAGTATACGATGGGCACGACGAACGGCTGAAAATTTCAAGCATATATTTTTTTTGTTGGTTCTTTTACAATATCGAGCCTCTCGACAGCGAACAAAATTGAAGCACTCAAGAATCATATCCTATCGAGTACTCGATGAGAGTGAAATCTATTGAAAGCATATTACCGATCCTTCAGGCGCATTTCAATCATTCGAAAGTTATTGAATATTAAATTACTTGAAGAAGACGAATCTATCAGAAGAATACTTTAGAGTGCTCCAGTAGAAGTAAATCTAGCACCATTACAATTTCGACTATTGAGTTTAATTTTCGTTACGTCAGACTTATGAAAAAAATGTTTTTGAGATATCTTTTACTTTTATTCAATAATCTTAGCAGAATTATTTATGTTCGGCAGATGTTTCACCTTGATTTCATAATTTTCTGGACAATATTTAATATTTACTGATGAAAACTAATAATATTGGTTTGATATTTAAGCACACAAATCTGTTGATTATCAAATGTCATATTTATCAAATAAGTTCTTTATATAGCATTCGAAACTGTAGTAAAGCTATTTCTTTGGCTAGAAACGTGCAAACGTTTTCTTTCTTATATACAAAAAAAAAATGTTACTTTCAATATTTATAAACTGGTAGCAAAAGTTTACAAAAACACAATCGTCAAAGTAATATTATATTCGACGAAATTGAATCGTAAATACCCATGTTCAAATCTCTTCCTCCACGTATATTCAAATAGGTCTCGATGACTCAAGAATGAAAAATCTATTGAACAAATATTTTTAAATTTTGAGTGAATTTCGATTTCTTTGGAAACAATCGTTCGTATGGTCGAAAACTAAGTGTCGGAATGTCCATCGAACGGTCTGTTGGGTGCCATCTGTTTTATCAAAACAATAGTTCATAGATGAATCAGAAAATTAAAAAGATCGAAGTATCAAAAATCTAACATTTTATGAATAGTTCTTTTCGAATGTTTTATGTATTAATGTTTTCTATATACAATGTATAGGAAATTTCTAGAAATATTTTATTTTATTTAGTCAAGCTTTGTGAAATTTATACAATGACTACGTGGATGTTTTGGACTTTTATTTGCTTGGCTCTTGGACAATTGACCCATTCATGGCCAGCACACAAGCAACGTTTTCGACTCCGTACAATATTAGGCACAGCTGAAACGATAGATAAGCCACGGTCCAGTTTTAGTGAAAAAGTAAGATCAATTAGCAACAACGACGAAGACGATGATGATGATCTTGATGCTCTTCATAATTTTGACCGCCGAGGCCCCAGCAATTCTTATCAGCGGCAAGTATTCGAACTAACGAATCAAGCACGTCAAAACGGCCGGTACTGTGGTTCGACTTGGTATCCCGCCACAACGACTCTTCTGTGGAATGATCAATTAGGCTACGCAGCAACTAATCATGCCAAAAGCATGCTTTATTATAACTATTTCTCTCATACAGGTAGAGATGGAAGCAGTTTCGTGGATCGCATAGTAGCTGAAGGTTATTCGAGAAATTGTGCTGGCGGTGAAAATATTGCTGGTAATCAAACTCCTGAAAAGACAGTCACTGCTTGGATCAACAGTCCGGGACATTGTGCCAATCTTATGAACAAGGGTTTTAAAGCAATTGGCGTTGGATATGCTCAAGGTGGTCCTTACGGAGCTTATTGGGTTCAAAATTTTGGTTGGTGCTAAATATATGATTATTGTATCATTACTATGGACAATTTTTCCTTTCATTTTTCTTCATTATTTTTATCTAGCTACTCTTACTAACACTTCATACATACACTTTAACTTATTGAAATAAATTACGTTCGGTAAATATCAATTCTACCACTATTGAGTCTTGCAGATCGAAATAGTCCATGTCCTGAAGATTCTAACTTATGCTAGAAAGATTTTCGCGAGAAAAATGCTAAAATGTACTGTTTCAAAATATCGTCGACCATTCATTATGCAGTTCTTTCGTTGAAAGAACATGCCAGGATGGAGTGTGATAGAACGACCTTCTTTTTTTTCAAACTTATTTTTTAACCGGAGGAAAGGCGTGACAAGTTCAATGACTCAATAAACTCTCGAAAATGGATTTCTATGTATACAAGAGTTTGCGTATATAATAAAAACGCCGCTTAATTAAAAAAAGAACTCTGTGCTACGCTGCGTCTTGACATGCTCTTTCAAACAAACAAAAAACTACTGGTTACAATGAAGCTCCTTCGAGAATTCTGCAATGCGCGATCGAAAATCTATGGAACAAGAAAAAAACGAAAAAGATTTTCGTTTTTTTTCAACAGCAGCTTATTGTTCGAATAGAGGATGACGAAAATCTTCAAAAGTTTTTGAGAAAAACGAGGTGCCACATTAAATTTTTGCCGTTTATGAAAGATTAGATCACGGGCTATCTTTCCCTGCATTTATCTTAATTTCGATCACCTGGACAAAAAGGGACCTTTTTTGAGGGGGCTCTAATTTTTTCAAGGCTTTTAAATATTCTTCTTTTCTCATCATCATATAATCCAGACAGAGGTCTTGTTATTTTCCAAATAAATTCTTAGAAACCAAACTTTCGTTCATTGTATAGTGTGTCAGATTCGCAGTTTCTTCGCCCACATCAGATCTTCAACAAGAAATTTTAATTTTGACTTACTATTGTTTACTTCATACTCAATCTATATAAATATAATTCAATAAAATGTTTTCTTTGGCTTTTGTTATCTTTCTCATACTACATAAATCGTGCTCAAATTTTATAAGTATTATTCAGTCAGAAGTTGTTTTTCTTTTCTGTAATTTCTACAATAGAATGCCTATTCGATTTTGTTTCATTTATATTCGAACTGCAATTAAGCAATTCTTATATTAGTGCCCTGTAAGAACGAAAACAACATTAAATATTGCTTCTTTCGATATTTTTTTTGTTTTATTTTCATTTACCCGAAAACTTGTTTATGTAACGACTATTCATTTTTACATATTTACCCAATTGTACTTTGAATCGTAATTTTTATTTTTTATCCGTGTTAACCGATTAAAATAGATTAAACATGAATAAAATTCAAATAAAATCTGTCTTTAAGACTGAAAAATCAGATCAAACCAGTTCGATTTTAATGGATTTTTAATAAAAGAAATATTTGTTATTTTTTTGATTCTTCTCAAAAATTGTTACATGAATCTAGGCTATGCAGAAATAGTAGGATAAAGAGAACTGAAAACAACAGGTATATTATGGTTATTTTTTCTAGTTGAAAATGACGATTACATTTCTACGTTGTTCATTGAGTAATTTCAAATTTACATTGAGGGTGTGGGTGTGGGTGTGGCTAGGGTGGGTGTGTGGTTGTGGGTGTGGTTGTGGGTGTGGGTTTTGGTGTGTGGTGTGGGTGTGGATGAGTCTACTTTCTCCACACTCACACGGACACCCACACCCTCAACCACACCCACACCCACATCCTGATCTGGTTTAATCAAATTCACAAGTGTATTTTTCATGAGAGACATTAGTTTCGAAAACAAGACTAAAACCAATTGCCTAATCGTTGTTTAAAGGGATGCCAAAAAGATTTCAGAGTGCTCTTGTATAATAATAATGAGTAGTCAGTAAATTTTGAAACTTTCAAGATAGGTAGATCTAAATGACCTCATTTTCGGTCCTCGTTTCTCCCAGTCTTTCATGGAGAAATGTCAAAATATCGAAGTTACCTTTTAAAAAGTCTTTTTTTCTGTAAGAGCTACGAAAACTTAGCAGAACAATATGTTTTGAAATAAAAATAAATGCACGCCTCTTTCTTCTGTGCAAAGTTTGCTTAGAGACAAGCGCAAAACAAAATTTTACTTCAGCTGTTTTCTCTACGTTCAAGGAGTACACTTTTATGCCTACCAGATGCTCGTAATCAGACACACATGAATAATATACTTCTTATTTATTATTAACGGAAAAAAGAAAACCAATGAAACAGTTAACGAAAGAAATAATAACCAGAAGTAAACCATTCCAAAGGTATCGAATCCTTAACCACCGATTAGAAATAGCTTTGAATAAAAAACAGTATAAATTAGAAAATTTTCGATTTCGTCTTGTCAAAAAGAATTCTGTTTGTAGACCGATTAAAAAATACTGATTTTCGCGTCCAAAAAGGAGTGGACGAGTATATCCTTAAAAAAACTGTTGTTTAAATGAATTTTGTTTTTGAATAAAGAAATTCTACTCTATATTATCGTATAAAAGTGACGTGAGATCAACGTTATGAGATTGTTCTCATTTTGTTTCAAGTGATAATTTCCCATGAGATTGAATTTTTATGTAATGTCCTATTTCAAAAAACGATATGGAAAATTATTTATCTTGATTAGTTCTTTGTCAAAGCAGAGTTTTTATATTAAATCATTAATTTGATATCTAGTTTGATTAAATTGTTTGTCCATAATATCACTGGTAATCACAAAATTATGCAGAAATTCATAAAGTAATGAAAAAAAATGACATCAACACAAGTCAATTTATCATAATGAACTCCAATTAATACAGATAACCAATAGTCTGAAAACAAAATTCAATTAACAATCATTAACTAAATTTTTAGACAAAATATTTATATCGAACTCATATTTAATCAGAGTAGTTAGATAACATATCTTTTTGCTTATCAGAATCGATGTACGTTGTTGGAAAAATCAGTTTTCATTAATAGAATGTGTTTTCTAACAGTTGACAAACTCGAAATCATTGTCATCAATTAAATTATTATCTAACTGTACTGAAGATCAACGTAATATAGAGTTCTTATTGTTATTTTGCTTAAGTTTTTCATATATATACATTATTCATTATGTTTAAAAATATCTAAAGATACAAAGAAAATTCAGNCCCATCACATCAAATAATAGATATTACTATACACAAACATAAGTGTAACAGATATAGACTATATTTCTTATGTTTAAAAATATCTAAAGATAAAAAGAAAATTCAGGCACGTCTATAATCATATGTAAATTATTGTGAATTTTTTTAAAAATGTGTATTTGATGATGAAAGTCTATATGAATCTTGAAAATGTTATGCTGTGCTAGATATTTGCACTAACAATCACTTTTTTTCGTATGAGAGTCGAGAATTTTAAAAGAATATTTAAAATAAGATGCATATTGAATTTTATTTTTGTAAAAAGAAATAATATCAAAGCAGAAGGAGAATAATCACATGTTTCAAAAAAGATGTTCTTCGTTTTCATCTTAGAGATAAAAATTTCTTTCTAATGTATTGTTCATGAAAAAAAGTATTGAGAATATACAACCATAAATAGGAAACGTTATTTCATGATCAAGTAAAGACAAATGAGAACAATAATTCACTTACGTATTTGAAATTATTTAATAATATATTTCATTTGTTAGTTATAAAAGCAAGCTGTCATAATACAAAAATTGATTCTTTCTAATTTCATTAGATAGAAAAGAAAATTTTTATCGATATTTAATATATAAATAAATTTCCTATATATAATTGATTACGACGTTTATCTGGTGAAGTTACTTACCGAAGAATTAATTTTTTTCGAATGATACATAGACAAATGCAAAAGGTGAACAGCTCATGACACTTCTCTTAGTATCTGTAAATTTCTCATGTAATAAATTTAGACACGCCATATGTGTTTCTACTATGGACAACATATAATTCTCTGTGAATATTAAATCAAATTATCTTTTACGTATATGAAAAGAGAATCTATCAAATACATAAAATATTTAGTATATGAGTGAATTGCAACATCTCACTCTCACACAAAATTTCAGCTCTTGAACTCGTACTGTCGATAAGTTGAGGCGTGTACCTGAAAAAAGTCGAACTTTGTTCTTTTATTTTTCTTCGCCTGTGTACAAGTTGAATAAAAGCGACGGGTACTCAAACGAAAGATCGCTTTGCGGAAAACAACTTGATAAAAAAACTGCTTCTGAGCGACTTTCCTTCTCGGTAAAAAACAACGACATTTTTATAAAAATTCGAGTAGTACTCATTTTATAGACTGACTTTTTATGTGGTATTTCAAACCATTTGAATTATTCTGTGGTGAAACGTTACCCTGTAATTGTATCACATTGAATTTATGCGGATTACTGCGGTTTGTTGAACGACACTATTCATATGATGATACTTCAAGCAACAGTGAATCGGCATGGTTGCATGTTATCGGAAATTTATTCTACTTTTATTGCAAACGTCCATTGTGGTTTATAAAGCAATTTGACACGTAGAGTTTCGGTTATCTAGAAGCGATTTTTCCATTTAAATAATGTTCTTCATGTTATACTTACAATGAAGCACAGCATATATCGACTAATATGCGATAATGTGTTGGAAAATTTTTGCTATGTAACATAAGTAGACCTCGATCAGATATGAAAAAGCATACGAGATTAACCGAAAAAAACATTCTGATCGAGCTTTAATTTGAAACTTTTCCCGCGTCAAAATCTCACTTAGGTCAGATTGTCTACAAAATTTTTGAATTGTTTAACGTGCTGTTTACGACATATCAATGCTTCGAAATATCAATGTTTCACACAATCTTTGTTTTAGATCAAAATTTGGCTGAGCAATTTCACTGAAAACCTTGGATTCAATGGAAAGAATTGCTAAAAAATTCGATATTTCGACAGGAAAGGTTTCGAGGAAATGAATCCTTTTTTCAGCTTTTTTTTCTATATTTCATCGAGATCTATTTATGACTGAAAGGTAGTATCAAACATGCTTAAATTATAAAGATATTTTTTCTGATCATCTGCGGCGGCTCACAGATATCCAAACATACAAATCCTTCTTGTTGTCTTTTATAAAATTCAAACATCAATGAAACTCGTATGTTTTCTAACACTAAAATGATATTCTTAAATTTCTTTTTCCATTCTTCATTATTTTGCTGTTACAACATCAAAGATTTTTGCCTCAAGTCAAATGAACACATCTATTTAATAGTTTATTTTATTATCTGGATGGGTGTAGGTGCGGGTATACGTCTGATATCCATCGGCCGACCCATCAAAATTCACATCCACACACATTTAGTTTTCTTCTAAATTTCTATGAAATGAGATGTAATCGTGTTTGTATCGCGTTTTTATATCGTGTATAAGCCTTCCAAAATTCTTCTTTGTATGATTTTGATGGAAGAACAAAGACAACGAAAGTATGCATAGATGGTATGAATGAAATAAAATATCCAATCAAAAATAACCATGGATCATTAATTGACTTCATACAATGTCAAAATAAAAGAAATAATCAAACGTGGAATAGCTAAAATGACCAGAACAATTGGAGTAATCAGTAGATGACTGTGTTGTTCAAATTGTTGATATAATATGTTTCGATAGCTTTCATGAATTCGAACAGTTGTTCGCTGTCGAGCAGTCATTACGATAATGATCGGACCCGAAATCAAATTAATAATAAATGGAGTAAAGAAATGGTTAANNNTTGATGACATATTTACATTTTACAGCCATCTGTATGTCTTTAGCTTTCGTCTTTTTTCAAATATATCTAAAACTGTTTTTGAGCCTAGTCACATATGGTTTTGTAGAGAATTTTAAGCGCTTTCTTTTGATAATTAAGACAGCTTTACTTACAGTGATAATAGACAGGAAATCTTAAAAATACTGGGAGGCTCATTATTCCTGGGACACCCGATATTACATTTGAGAACGAGAAATAGATGTCTCATAAACTGTTTATACTTGAAGTTTTGTCTCTAGAAGGTTTTTGTTTCAGATAAATATTGAATATATAATGGAATCAAAAAATGTCGTTTCAATACCTCAGGTCATCAATGCCGAGGAGAGAAGTTCGACGATGAAACGTGATACTATTCGTAAAATCGAAATTGATATGCAGAAAAAATGGACTGATGAAAAAATTTTTGAAGTCAATGCTCCGAACAAATGGATGGACAAGTCAGTTGATTATTTTTCTTTTATTTATTCAGAGTTTTAAAGATTTGTTCTATTCGTTATAGCTCACAAAAGTACTTTGCTACGTTTCCCTATCCATACATGAACGGTCGTCTTCATCTCGGTCACACTTTTTCGTTATCCAAATGCGAGGTATGATTATAAATTTAATCTTTTCATGTCCGAAAAGAAAACAAGATTTCTCAATTCGACGACTAAGAAAAATTTCTTTCTAAACGTTTTGATTGATAAACTGTACTATTTCTTAGCAACTAGAGAGAAAAATCATCAAAAGGAATACTTTTTTCTATAACTAGAATCTACTCATTTTTAACAAGCTTTCTCTTTAAATTTTTGACATCTCTTTGAATATACTTCAGTTCTGATAACTAGAATTCCGATGATTGGTTCATTTTATATGACATAATTATCAAATTTATCAGAATTCTTTTGTTGTGTCTATCAGACAGCAAGAGAAAATATATTTTGTACATAACACCCAATCATGTGCAAGAAGAAATCAGACTATCATTTACACTTGATATTTTTTTTCATTTTCAATATTTGTTACTGTTTGTGTCATGTATATTCCATGATACACACTGGTTACTGTAGCTAAGACGCTCCAAGATTCATATTTTTTGTCTTGATTGTAAACTCTCGTAGACCTCAATGAATATTTTGAACAGGTTTTTTTCTCTTTGATCTATTACTGAAATTGATCATTTTACAAGATAGGCATAGAGTACAGCTTCATAATTAGGCTATAGCAAAAGTAAACTTTGAATTAGAAGATACGTTCAACAAGTGAAGATAGAAAGAAATAGATGTTAAATATGATTAACTGTGTAAACATTTATTACTTGTCATATATCAAAGTTTTATTGTAAAACTAACATTTTGTCAAAAGAGATTTTATTAAATCGATATGCAAAAAAAACTACAAAATTGATTTATCATTGGTGTGAAGCAAAAACATCGAAATCTCAACTCTGATGATCCTTATTATGCAATCATTATGAAAAAAACATCGAATTCGACTGAGAAGTTGTCAGAATTGAAAATCTATTTAATAGTACAGAAATAATCATCTTATTCTCAATGGTACAGTGAACCGATTACATATGTCATGAAATCATTCATCTATTTCGTATTAGCACGTGAACCTACACCCAACTAACCATAATTTCTACTCATTTAATGATTTATGATTTAGTGTATTCTTTGTTGCGTTTTATATAATTAAATCTAAAGAGTAGTTCGAAAATGCGGAAGAATAATTAAATTTTTCTTCTTAGATACAGTTAAACATCACATTTACATCTCTATCATATTTATTAGTTTAAATGTATCTTTCAATAAAGTCATGATAGAATTTAACCTAAAATTATGCGAGTTACATATACTAGATAGAAACCATGTCATTGTTCATTATAAATATTTGTGATTGATGTAAGAAATGAAAAAAAAAGATCTTTTATTTGAAATATTTACATTGAGAATGGTTTTGTTATTATTGAAGTTCGCCACTGGATATCAACGTTTGAGAGGCAAACATTGTCTCTTTCCATTTGCCTTTCATGCTACAGGCATGCCCATTCCCGTGAGTTCATTTTCTTACATATGTCGATGAAATAAATGCTGTAATTTAAAATAGGCATGTGCTGACAAATTGAAACGTGAAATGCAGGAATATGGTTATCCCCCACATTTTCCAAACGATGAAGAAATTGACAATGATGATGAGAAAAATTCAACAGTGAATTCTACATCACAAGATATTCAAATCGAGAATAAATCTAAAGGAAAAAAGGTAAGTAATATATTGCTTATTTTATAAACTCTGCTGTTTTTTATTATCAAATGATTATGTTAAACAAAATTTTGAAAATTCAAATTTAATAGAATCGAATGCGAAAAGTTAATGCTATTAACATTATTTTGATTGGAAGATTTTAGAGTTGTTCTGTTTCTTGTCTTTTTAACTATTTGTCGATCTATTAATTTGATTTTTTTTTACAATAATCTTGAACTATTTTCAGTCAAAAACAGTTGCAAAAATGGGCACCGAAAAATTTCAATGGCAAATAATGCGGAGTCTTGGCATTGAAACCGATGAAGAAATAAAAGAATTTGCCAATGCACAACATTGGCTAACCTATTTTCCACCTTTGGTTAAACACGATCTGGAATCGATGGGATTGAAAGTAATAATTCTTATCTCAGTGAAAATTAGATATGATTAGTCAAGTGAATCTTATTTGTATAGGTCGATTGGCGTCGCTCTTTTGTTACTACTGATATAAATCCATTTTACGATTCGTTCATTCGATGGCAATTTCATCATTTGAAAGCAGGTGGTAAAATTCAATTTGGCAAACGGTAGAAATAAAACAAAAAAAAAAGCGAAAAATTTTCATAAAACTTGTACAATGATCTTATTTTCATAGATATACAATTTATTCACCACTTGATAATCAGCCATGTATGGATCATGATCGAAGTAAAGGTGAAGGTGTAGGTCCTCAAGAATACACATTAATTAAATTACGTATTCATGATGATTATATTCCTGAGAAACTTAAGTAAGAAATATTTGATAAAAAGAAAAAGAAATAATAAGTTTAAACTATTTTATATTATAAGAAAATATACATGTTTTTTTATTATTTATTGAAGAGATCATGATATATCAGCTGGTGTCTATCTTGTTGCATCTACTCTTCGTCCAGAAACAATGTATGGTCAAACAAATTGTTGGCTACATCCAAATATTCGTTATGTAGCAATTAAAACACGTAATCATGGCATTTTTATTTGTACTCGACGAGCAGCACGTAATCTTTCCTATCAAGATTTTACATTTGATCATGGACAATTTACGATACTTGCTGAATTTCTCGGTTCAGAATTATTTGGTTTACCATTGAATGCTCCATTATCTGTTAATCAAACAATTTATGTTCTTCCTATGTTGACAATTAAAGAAGATAAAGGTACAGGTGTTGTAACAAGTGTACCAAGTGATAGTGCTGATGATTTCATGGCATTATGTGATTTGATGAAAAAAGTAAAAATGAAAAATTTCTTTACATTATAAATATCTGTTGTTGTTGTTAAGATCCAATTGCGTGAAAAATACTCAATTCAAGATAAAATGGTCTTACCATTCGAACCAATACCAATCATTCAATTGGAACCATATGGAAATTTATCAGCTCCAATCATTTGTTCTCAACTTAATATTCAATCACAAAATGATCATGAAAAACTTGCAATAGCCAAAGAAGAACTATATAAGAAAGGTTTCTACGATGGTATTTTACTTGTAGGAAAATATGCTCAAACAAAAGTAGTCGATGCAAAAAAATTGATTCGTGATGAACTTATTACATCAGGACAAGCATGTGTTTATTATGAACCTGAACAAAAGGTTAATTATCGTATAAAATTTTGATCTAGAACAAAAAATTTTTTTATGTTGAATAATATGAATGAATTGCAAATATTTTTGATTTTATGTTTTAGGTCATATCACGTTCAGGTGATGAATGTGTTGTTGCTCTATGCGATCAATGGTTCGTAGATTATGGTAATGAAGTGTGGAAGACAGATGCACGACATGTTCTTGAACAACTCAATGTTTTTAATGATGAAACACGCAAGAATTTCGAGGTTACAATCGATTGGCTTCATGAACATGCATGTTCTCGTTCATATGGCCTTGGTACAAAAGTACCTTGGGATGAACAATATCTTATCGAATCTCTATCTGATTCTACTATCTACATGGCCTATTATACAGTAGCTCATCTTTTGCAAGCACCTGATTCTTTCGATGGAAAAAAGATTGGTAAGTCTTTTTCTTGTATAGTATTCAATAAAGGGAAAATTTTCTTTTTTTTTTTAGGATCTGCAAATATTCATCCTTCACAAATGACAATTGATGTTTGGAATTATATATTTTTTACAGATGTTTTATATTCTTCACTCAATACAGATATTTCACAAAGTACACTCGATAGACTTCGAAATGAATTTCAATATTGGTATCCTGTTGATCTGAGATCAAGTGGAAAAGATCTTGTACCAAATCATTTGACTTATTCTCTCTATAATCATGTTGCACTTTGGCCTAAAAAAGAAGATAATCGATGGCCAAAAGCATTTCGTGCCAATGGACATCTTCGATTGAATGATGAAAAAGTACATAATTGAATTTATATTATATTCAATGTTGAAAAAGTAACTTTTGTTTTATTTTTTCCTTGTAGATGTCAAAATCGACTGGTAACTTTTTGACTTTGGCAGAAGCTGTCGAAAGATTTTCTGCTGATGGTAAACTAGCAATTTTTGTCTTCTGTTTATTTGCAATTCAACTTAAAAGAGGATTTTTCATTTTTTTTCGAATGAAATGTTTCCAATATGAGACTTGAAAAAAAACAGAACAAAATTCTCCATCGAAATGAATCGATTGAAAAGAAAAAAATTTTTATTTTTTTTTCACAAGTTTTAAATTGTATCGATCTAATTAATGCAGGAATGCGCCTTACATTGGCTGATGCTGGTGATTCGATCGAAGATGCTAATTTTGATGAAAAGAATGCTGATGCACAACTTCGTCGTCTTTATACATTTGTTGATTGGGCCAAACAAATTCTTAATGTTTCGAATACAGGTCTTAATAACAATTCTGAAAATACAGTAAGTAAATACATAAACATAATTATTGCCAATAATCATATCTATATTCGATGCGATATATTGAGATGAAAGATAAAGTTTCTAGTATCAAAAATTTCTTGAAAATATTCTTTAATTTGATATTGATTCGTTTTGCAATGTTTTCTTTTTCTAGACGATTAATTCGAAACAACAACTAATCTATCAAACAAATGAAAATGAACCGATGAATTATTTTGATCGTATTTTCGAAGCTGAAATCAATCGTGCCATTTTACTTACAGAAGATGCTTACGAAAATATGTTGTACAAAGAAGTGTTGAAAAGTGGTTTTTTTCAACTTCAAATAGCTCGAGACAATTATCGAGAACTTTGTTCAGGATGTGAAAAAATGAGTTTTCCATTACTCAAACGTTTCATTGAAATACAAACACTACTCTTAGCTCCAATTTGTCCACATATTTGTGATTATGTTTATCAATTGTTACATCCAAATCAGTCAATTATGAAAGCTCATTGGCCAACAGCTGGTAAGAATATTGAGAGAAAAAGAAATCAATTTTTTTCTCTTCGATAAATAATATTAAATAATTACGTTAAAATGAATTGTATTTTCTAGGCCAAGTTGATCAATCATTGATCGATTCGTGTAATTATCTTTTGGATACTGTACATGATTTTCGTAAACGTCTCGATAGATTCATATCAGTACAACAGGGTAAAAAATCTAAATCACAACAACAACATGAAATGATCAAAAATCAACCAAATCATGCGACAATTCTTGTTGCTCGTGCTCATTCTTCATGGCAAACATTTATTCTCAATGAACTCAAACAAATTTTTCTAGAAAAAAATTCATTTCCAGATAATAAGATTCTATTGATGCATTTCAAAGATCGACCAGAAATTGGTACAAAATATTTCGAAAAAACAATGCCTTTTGTTTCTTATTGTCAACAATTAGTCAAGAATGCAAATTATAATATTAACGTATTAAATCAACATTTGACATTTGATGAATATGAAACTCTTGTCTATAATCAAGAATATATAAAACGATCATTGAAACTCGATCAACTCGATATCAAATCGATAGGTGATGAAAATATTAAAGAAACAATGATGAATACTACCAATCTAGAAGATGTTGTACCGGGTAAATACGATCTAATTGAACTATTGATTGTATTGAATGCATTTGATTGGATTTGTTTTTTTTTGCTAGGTCAACCATTCATTCAATTTCGACATGAATCAATAATGAATAAATTGACATCGTCATCCTCTGCTAATGAATAGGAATAACATAGCTGATCTTTTGTCATTTGCTTTTTTTTTGAAAATCATTTTATTTTCGAACAAAAGCTGAAAGAAAATCGAGATGTTTTATTTTTCTTTGTAATTTTATTCTGAAATTTTTTATATCATTATTTAATCATGTAAAAGAAAGAGATACGATTTTTTTTCTATTTTTAGATAGATAAACGCGTGCACTCATTCAACGTGTTCTTCATGCTCATGTTCGTATTGATGATCAAATTGTGAATAGTATCGAACGTGGTCTTTGTATTTTTATTAGTATTCAATGGGATGATGATATGACTGATCTAGAATATATTGTTAAAAAACTCTTGACAATTAAATGATGGCCAAATGGTGACAAACCATGGGCACAAGGTGTCGTTGATCTTGATCTTTCATTACTTTGTATTAGTCAATTTACATTACATGTTGTTACAGCTCGTGGAGCACGACCTGATTTTCATCTTTCAATGTCGGCCGAACAATCGAAACAAATGTACGAACAATTAGTTAACAAATTAAAACAAGATTACAAAGAAGACCGAATTTATGATGGACGTTTTGGGGCCTACATGACAGTTGGAATAGGTAAGCTATTCGATTAGGATTATATTGAAAAAATAAACTACTTTTGCTCTTTTCATTGTTTTTAAGATCTTTGATGATATTTTAATTAATTTGTTTTAGAAAATGACGGACCAGTGACAATCATGGTGGATAGTAAAGCAAGAAAGCCGACACAACCAAATGGCATTGGATATGGTGCTGCAGCAGCTGTTGCGTTCAATGTTGAATAAAATGACAATGGAGTTAATCTCAGCTGCAACATTACTTTGTTTTTTTATTGTTGTTTTTCATGTTTAAAAAAACTTAAATCTGTTTGAAAAATGAATCACACTTAGATACATGCGAAAAAAGCTTATCACGCATACTAAAGATGATCGAACATGTTTTCTTTTTTTATCGAAGAAGATTTTCGGTGCACATTTTCTGTATTTTATTTTGTCAAAAAAAAAGATTGATTAGAGGCTGTCAGCAAATGATTTTATGAAGGCTCCCAGCATGGATTATAAAAGCTTTTACGGATTCTCTTGTCGATCACTAAAACGTGTATTTTTTGTTCAAAAATCTTAGTTCACAGTTCATCAAATATTAATAATATATGTAGTAAAATGTGCTGTACAAAATGATATAGCAATATATCAATTTTAAGTTCTTCTGATTGGGAAAGATAAGATCCACAAATATAAGATAATCTATAAAAAATACGATTTTAAGGTTATTTTTGATAAACTGTCAAGATGTTTCAGTGTGATATTATTGTTAATGTCTACGTGGACAGCACCGAGACGACAATTACAGAAAAAATTCTCGTGATTTGCTCTACAAAATGAGATATGTTTTGACTAAAATATAAATAGTCCCTATATTGAAGTATCCGATGATTACTTTTCAACATATCATTATTTTACTGGTAATATGTTCATCAGGTGTATATAATGAGAGTGTACTAGTAATAATCACAGTAAGGTTATCACATAGATGCGAAGAAGAACAACGAGATGTTTACAGCATATATTAAAAGCAACTAATGAACTTGAAACATGGAAGAGAGATAGAAAGAGAATCATCACGAAAAAACACAATATGAATTATGCAAGTGAGAAACGACAAAACCAATGACGAGAGACGAAATTTAAAGAAAATCACGAGAACGTAGTATCATCTGTTGATGCTGACAAAAACAAGAATTTTGATGTTCTTATGGTGATGTATGTTATTTGATGAATGGTGTGGGTGTGGGCACGCCTCGTGCTTTCATCCACGATCCACACCCACACCCACCCACCCACACTCCATAAAGGATACGCCATCAATCCACTGAAACAAGTAGTATGCATAATGTTGCGCTAGTATATAAAGATAAATGGATATTGTATTCATGATCCAAAATAATTGGAAAACACGTCGGTACATTGAGAGTAGAAGTATATAGATTATATGCAATCATTAAAAAAATGAAATCAGAACACAGTAATAAGACGGTACAAACGCATGAAATACATAGATATATACAGAGATAAATGCGAATATTACTTAACGACCTTGAGCCTTAAAGCAACAATTTTCAAAATATCTTTGAATTGAATTGAATAGAATTCGCACATTGAGAAAAATAAAATTTGTCACTACAATTCCTTGATTAATTTTTTTTTCCGATTCTAGTCATAGACATTTACAAAATCAAGCTGTGGAGCTGTGTGTGGACGAGGTTCATCACTTTACTTACACTCTTGAAAGTCAGCCTATATTAGAGAAAAGATTAGACGCTTTCTTTGATCCTAATTCATTGTAGTTAATTATGAACAGGTTGGCCTTTTTCTGCCTTAATCCCTTTTCTATCTGAAACTTTTTTCCTTTGATCTCTCTATGTAACGTCCCATGTTAGCATATAATCCATTTTCTCCCACTTTTCTTTCAGGATGTGAGTGTGGGTGTTGTTCTGGACCCTTGGTTCACCCACCCACACTTCTATTGAATCATTGCGAGTTTCATTGATACAACACATTGGTCAATAATTGTTCGTCTATCTTTCGGTCATTGTTAAAATGAAGAGAGAAATACTACTAGACAATATTATATAGATGAAAGAAACCACGAGCATGGTTATACATGAGATGAGATTTTTTCTGTAATGTATATTATTTAGTATGACAAACGGGAAACATATATATCAAAAATATTTCTTACATGAAGATAATAGTTTGTGGTTAGAAAAGTTTTATTTTTATTAATGTAATGTTATCGATCAATGGAACGTTACTCTCGTTATCGAACTATGTAACTCATGTCAACAGAATATAAACAAGTATCATGTGTTTTTTTATATGAAAACTTCGTTTATCAATTATTTTCTCGTCACATGTTTCATTGAGGCTTTACTTGAAAAAATGGTTTGAATTAGTGAATAGCAACTATACTACAGCATAACTGAACTTTCTTCATTGGCTAATCGGAGTTTCATCAACTCCTCATAATTTTATCTTTAGTCCATCTTGTGATTATATTTTTGAATAAAAAGAGATCTTCTTCGATCTATATCAATCATCATACGTAATTGCAGTTTATTCTCAAAACCCTTTTGTTGGTGTTGATGCATAACACCAAAAATCAATTGAATTTTTTTCACAAGTAGTTACAAGTATTGCTTTTTCAGAAGTCATGCTAATTTAATCTGTTAATGATTATTGCACAAGTTAATAATTATCCCAAAACTTCACTTTAAAACTGTATCATATTATCAGGTGGCTTCTAAACTTATTTTATATTTAATCGAGCTGCCTAAAATCTCTTGGATGGCTGTATAGTAAGAAAATCTATCCAGCGATATTTTATAATGTATAGTGTATTTCTTATAGAGATTTTAAAAAGTCATTATCGAAAATACCGATTAAGAAGAACAGAGATGGCCAAAAGCTTTGAACTTGATACACGTACGTGCATTTCTATTGAAGGTGATGCATGTTTAAAATAAAAATAAATATATAGCGGCTTCTTCTGTATCTATAATACAATTTAGCTAATATTATTATATAAGAGCAGCAGAAGTTTAAAAAAAGGAGCACACCAGGGTATAGCAATGGAGAAAGTAGATGAACAGTGGATGTACAATTGAGAGCAGGTCAATATTTTGTTAACAGGGGTTTCTGATCTATTTTTGGGTATTTATGTTGCAAGAAATCTTTTCGATCGCAGTGCACCTTAGAGAATGAAAAAAAAACTCGATTTTATCTGCCATCGTCTTTCAATAAGGAAATTGTCTTCATAAGAAACTGAATAATTTTTTCGATAGTTTTAACAGGGAAGAGAGTCTCACCATTTAGTAACTATTCAACTCTTTTCAAGCAGCACAAGTAATTAAAATCTTACAAATTTAATTTTGAAGCTTTTAAAACATGATTACTCTTATATAACTCAGTTTCTTTATCAGTTCTTACCAAAAACTAAATCGCTATCATGTACTATCTATGATATTTGTTAAGAAGGTTTTGCCAGAAAAGGCTGCCAGTTTCATGACAATTGTTCTGAAGCAAAACTGTTTATGAAATTGATAATTGTTTCTAATAGCTGATAAGATTGATGATCTAAGTCTCATATTAGGATGAACGTCCTGAGGTTTGATAGTGAACAAGGAGGTTGCTCATCTCCTGAAGTGTTTCATTTATAAGGAATTCGATTCGTTGGCAGTCTCTGCTATTCGTCTCTGTATTATCAATATGGGTAGCAGCCATTAAAGCACAAATGAGCGTTGTTATTGCGACGAGAATGTACCATTTATTCATAGTATTTCTTTCGCATTCTTAGAGTATAGTGATTGTCTGTATCAAATGCAAAAACCATAAGATTCAACTGACCGCTGTGACTGTAACAAAATACATTGTAGAGAGAACAAGATAGTTTAACAGAACCTTGTAACAGGCACTTCTCAAGTAGTGTCTCCAATTTGATGACACTGAACAAGGTGTTGTAACTGATAAAGAGTCAGAAATTTGATGTAAGTGACATGTAATGGTTCGTCTAATACTGATAAAATTATTCGATAGACCTTTTTAGTATGCTTTAGATTTTTCTGTTCATCAGGACATCCGTTGAATGAAGCAACATCAGATTAAACAGCCGAATTCTCATGCACTAGATTTATTTCAACGTCGATAAAAACTGATAATTTTTCATCAACAAGGACTATCAATACCAGCGAGAACCCGAGCTACTGTTCTGTGACGACTTGCTTACTAGATCTTTCGAAACATAATCAACATATCGATACTACTTTCAAAGATTTTTCTTATTTCCTCTGAGGCATTCGGAAGTCTCTCTATAGTATGATAGCAGACGATCGAGAACGATGACATCGATTTGTGGTGTATTCCATTTCTTGCTTGATAGAACTCTTGGAATTCAGCGTGAAATAATGAAATTTTGTTGAAATTCATCGTTCTTCGACATTTATTGGGTGGTTTATGGAGAAAATCACAGTGGATGCACCCTATGATAGTATCATTTTACTCTATACTCTTTCTCAAATCTGTTATTATAGTTCAATATAATCCTATTGCTTCGAAACTTTTTACAAAGCTTATTCTCTGAATATTTCTTTCATTTTTACGTTATGAAGATTAGCTGATAGACATGGCGAATACAGATAACTGATGATTAAAAAATCAAGCTGGACCTCAACAGTTCATGCATTAGGGTAGCACATTGGAACGCTTCGAATAATAATAAGATCAATTACTCATTCTCTTGTTATATAGAATGTTGTGCACTGCTGCCTACTTATGTATTTACACAAATGCGATTTTATATGCCATTGTATTTGCTACTAACTTGTCTATTTCATAAAGAAAAAGCTTCAGGTTATCATGTGTAGGATGCTTTTATCAGCGAATGAACGAATATAAGTCGTGCGAGCTATTAGATCAGATACCATAGCCATATAGATGAAAGCATTGATTAAATGTATAGCAAAAAATACGAGATCTGTAGAGAACGACAGGTAAATTATGACACTACTACGTCCAGATTCAAATTACGTTAGTCACACAAAATTCTTGTTTCTACTGATTGATGACCATTCAATTTTTTCAGAATAGATTTTCTTCTGTTTCTTCTTCTACTAGTAAAGATAAGAATAACCACTACGGTGGAAAGAGACTGTATTTTACTCCCATATCTTTCTCCAAGGTTGAGCATGTTAAGCCAAGTGTTACACTAGAGAAGAATATACCCACAAAAACTCTGCAATCACATGCATAAAATTTTGGTGTAATCAATTCGAATGATGCGCGTACAATAGACTGTTTGAAAATTCAATTTTCAATTAAATAAGAATTTCGACCTCAATAGGTTAAGATTTTATTTACTTCAAAGAAATATATATATATACAAATGATTATCAAAAATTAAGGATAAAAAAACAAAATTCTCCACAAAGAAAACCGTTATTATCTATAAAATAAAATACCTTACTCAAAAAAAATTGTTACCATGTTGATTGAAGCAGACTAATATTAAAAAAATCCGATCCATGGTCACCGTTTTTCCTGAAAATGCTAGACTATTATCAGGTATTTCATATGATAATTCTGATTATATATTTAAATGAGAAAGTGAATGTTTATCAAAATGTTGTTGAACAGATATTCTTGGCACTCTAGGTGTACTACTAGCACGTGTTCGTAGATGAACAATTTCGAACACATGATTACGATAAATACGTGCTCTTTTTGATAAATGAAGAAGAAGAATATCACAAACAATTGTTCCTAAGCCAAATAGTCCAACTAATGAACCAATGTTTAAAGTTAATGTAATAAAGTCAAATTTTCCAGCTTTACCACTAATAGTAATTATAAAACGAAGACCAAAAGCTTTTGTTAATGTACGAAAATGCTTCTTATTACGTTTCCAATAAGAAGCATGACGAAAATTAAAACCACGTGAAAATGGTTTTTCATGAAAAGGTACATCAAGACGAGCAAATGAATATTCAGGTTTACATCGTTTTATATTTCGATCTAAATTACAATCCCAATCAAGTTTAATACGTACAACACCACCATAGCGTAACATCAAATTAAGTTCAGTAATATTTTTTTCAGCTTCTTTCATTATATAATCAATGGTAAATATCGGGCAATCTGTATCATTTTTTGGATCAAAAGTACATTGTTGTAAGTTATCAACCATATTTTTATGTTTAACACCGAATTCTGGAAATTCAATAAAATTCTTAATAAATATTGTAAAATTGAGAGTTTCTTGAACAGGCATTGTTGATGTAAGATCATCTTCTGGTGGGCACCAACCTATAAAAAATATTTCGCTATTAGCATATAATGTAAAAATTATGGCATAAAATATCGACACTTATATTTCTTTCATAGATACGGCTCTGGAAAGAAACTTTTTTTTACCATTCGATAGGAAAATTTTCCCTCTTTCTACCTGTATATAATCGCATTTCATCGTGTACTATGAGATCAATTTGACAAGGAGTCATTTTCTACAACTTGCTACAATTTTTTCTGGGTTCTTTTTTTTTGAAATTCACGTTTTCTTATAACCGCTGATGTTCTTCGACGTAAATTACGACTAATAATTGATTTTTTAACATTAAATCGTCCAGCTAGTTTATGTACACTGATATCACAACGATTGTAAACAGAGTTCACTAGTTATTTTAATTTTTGATTGAAAAGTTTTAATGACTATACGCCTCTTGGTAAAAAATTTCGTTTATCTACATTTTAAATGCTTTTATGGCTCGATATAAAGATTGCAAATTCGTTGAACAAGTGCTTCTCTTTCTTCATGTAACATTCTCTTTGTGAGTGTTTGACGAAAACAAATTATGACTCTTATACGTCTTTTCTGGAGAAGATATAGGGATTGATATTTTGTGCCGTTGTTTTCAAATAGATGTAAAGTACGGAACAAGTTTCAGGGTGCCTGTCTTTCTTCTCCTGTAGTTTTACTTATACGTGTTTAACAAAAACCAGTAATATACAGTCCGAAAGACGAGCAGATTCCCTATGGAATGGTGAAAAATTTCTTTCCAGAGGTATCTTCGTGAAGAAATATAAGCTAAACATTTTGTACGATTACTTTTACATCGTATGTGAGAAAAACTAATTAAGAAGCTACTTAAGAAACATTTGACTAATGATCTTTTAATCATCCAGTAGCTTCTGATGGATAAACATTATCTATTTGTTCTCATATAATCATTAAAAAAAACATTGTCTTCTAATTTAAGATCAAATACTGTCAGCTTTTGTATCGTTACTAATCGTTAGGATTAAACATTACTATGGGGATAGAAACACACATAGATAGTCATTGAAATTTCATTGAAATCCTAATTTCTCAGACTTAGCCCTATGCACACAATATTTTGGCAACGTTTCAAGCTAATTCTATATTATTATTATTCAGAAAGACATTTAATGCCGTCTCGCTTCAGGTAACAACTATTATAATTGTTGCTACATGAAACGAGACAATATTAAAAGCTCTTTGTAACTAAGAGAAAATAAGCATGAAAAGTTGCGAAAATATTTTGTGTAGAGTTAATGCTGAGCAAGTAGAAGTCGAATTTTTCCATAAACTTATTTCTTGAAAGAATTGCTATATTTTCATGGAAAGAATTATGAATAAAGTAGCTGGAAGTATTCTCTAGATCAAATCAACATCTAATGGGCCATTTTCCTTTGTTTAACCGTTTGAACATTATGTAAAAAAAAAGGGCATTCATATATCGTAACTCAGAAATCATAACACTTTATTCTTCAGAAAAAGATTTCATTTATCTTATAAGAACTCCTGTTTTTGACAAAGATACAATTGTATAAGGTTCGAATCATTTATTGTTCGAAGATACGATCTTGACAGGCAACATATTCTATAGGAGTATTTGGTAAATTAGTCATTTACGTGACTGATAGTCATATACTAAACGTTCCATTAGATATTATTTCAATGATAAAAATATAAATCATAATAATAAAACAATATCTCATTGCTTTTTATTTGTAAATATCAAACTATTTCGTTAGTATATAAAACTTTCTTTGTTAATTTTTGTAATCTAAAAACAAAAGATCTACCTGCATATTCACAAAAACCCGTTGTAGTTTTTGTAATATTTGTTGTCTCATTGACAACATCTTTTTCTGGTAATAATAAACATTGACCTGTCCAACGTCCATTCATATCTGGTGTAAATGGTTTATTCAAACAGTCACTATCATTTGTACATATTGAGCTTTTAACTTGTTTACTTTCAGCACATTTAGATCGTGTCTGATCAGTTTGAACAAAGTTTGTCATTATAAATATAGCATTATTTTCCGATGGTGGAATAATATAATCTATGAAAATAAAATAATGATTCGATTTTCAATATAGGTCTTTGTTTTTATTTTCAATATACCTGCTCCATCAATAATCATTGTTTGANCAAAATTTCATCTAGCTGACAGGTCATTTTCATGAGTTGTTTTGCATGTTTTTCAAATATCATTAGTTTTAAAAGAATTTCGTCTTATACATTATCGAAGAAAAAGACGTGCCCGCTCCTGCGCTTTCGATTGGTGAAAACCGCAGGTAGCTAGGTATTGCGGTTGTCGAGTTATTGAGCTTACACTCACCCCTCTTTTATTCTGGCGCGGACATTAGTTATTTTAATTTTTGATTGGAAAGTTTTAATATCTGTACGCTTTTTGGTAAAAAATTTTGTTTGTCCACATTTTAAATTCTTTTATGAATCGATATAAAAATTGCAAATTCGTTGAACAGGTGCTTCTCTTTCTTCACATATCATTCTCTTTATGAATGTTCGACAAAAACAAACTATATATAGTTAGAAAGACAAAAAAAATCCTAGCAGCTGGTAAACAAACTATGGTTCTGAAGCTTCTTTCAGAAAAAGATATGTGTATAGACATTGTATGCTGTTATTTTCAAATACATGAAAAATGCGATATTATTGTTGGAGTACCTTTCTTTCTTCTCTTATCATTTTATTTGTACGTATCTGGCAAAAACGAGTTATGTACAATTCAAAAAACGAGAAAATTTCCTATCGAATGGCAAAAAGTTTCTTTCCAGAGATGTCTTCGTAAAGAAATATAAATGTCGACATTTTGTACGATTACTGTTGTATCTTATGTTTGTAAAAGCTAATTAAGGAGCTATTTAAGAAAAATTCGATTAATGATCTTTCAATCATCCAGTAGCTTGTGATGAATAAACATTCTCTATTTATATTCATTTGGTCGTTAAAAAAAAACATTATCTTCTTATTCAAGAGCAAATACGATGAGCTTTTGCACCACAATTAATCGTTAGGATTTGAATTCAAGCGACACACTTAATTCTTGTCAAACGTAAGAACTGGAAGTTAATGAGCTCAATCATTGATACAAAATTACACAAAAAACAGTTTTGATTAAGTACTATTGCAAAGAACGGAGACGTATGAAATGTTGATGTGACCTACAGAATACTTTCAGCTACTTTACTAGCGATTCTACATGAAAAATATGGAGTTTCTTCTAATAAATAAGCTTATGCAAAATCGTTAGGATTGAATGTTACTGTAGGGGTAGAATATCCACAAATAGTCATTGAACTTTCATTGAACTCCTACTTGCTCAGCATTAGCCGTATACACGCAATATTTTGGCAACGCTTCAAGCTTATTCTGTATTAATTAGAGAGATATTTTTTATTCTGTCTCCTTTCATGTAACAATTATTATATTAGTTGTTACATGAAACGAGACAAAATTAAATTCTCTTTCTGACCAATATAGAAGTATTCTACACCCAACGCAACATCCTATCTCAGTTTTTTTGCGTAAATTTATTTATTAAAAGAATCCATATATTTTTCTGAAAAGAATCACTAGTAAAGTAGCTAGAAGTATTCTATAAATCAAATCAACATCTGATACGCTATGTTCCTTTGTTTAACCGTTTATATACTGTAAAAAAGAAAGGGCACTCATATTTCGAAACTCATAAGTCATAAGACTTTTTATTCTTCAAACAAATATGTCATTTATCTTATAAGAACTCCGATTTTTGACAATGATAAGATTGTATAAGGCTCAAATAATTTATCGTACGAAGATACGATCTTCACACGTAACATATGCCGTAGGAGTATTTGGTAAATTAGTTATTTACGTGACTCATAATCGTATACTAAATGCCCTATGAGATATTGTTTCAATGATAAAAATATAAAACATAATACTAAAATCATATCTCATTAGTTTTTTGGTAAATATCAAACTTTCGTTAATATATAAAACTTTCTTTGTTAACTTTTGTAATCTAAAACCAAAAGATCTACCTGCATATTCACAGAAACCCGTTTCAGTTTTTGTAATATTTGTTGTTTCATTGGCAACATTTTTCTCTGGTGATAATAAACATCGACCTGTCCAACGTCCACTCATATTTGGTATAAATGGTTTATTGAAACAATCACTATCATTTTTACATATTGCTTCTGCAAGTTTTATATTTTCAGCGCATTTAGATCGTGTTTGATCAGTTTGAATAAAATTTGTCTTTATAAATATAGCATTATTTTCCGATGGTGGAATAATATAATCTATGAAAATAAAATAATGATTCTATTTTCAATATAGGTCTTGGTTTTTATTTTCAATATACCTGCTCCATCAATAATCATTGTTTGATTTTCTGATGTAAGAACATAACCAATACCTTTCACTTTGAGTGTTACTGATGACGTAATTGTTGTACTTTGTTTTTGATAACCTTGTTCATATATAAGTAAATATATTACAGAATAAATAAGAATAATAATCTGTAAAATGCGAAGTAAACCAGCATATTTTGCACTATGTATTAAAACTAATTTTGGTGTTTCATATTCAGTAAAATAACCGGTAAGAAAATTTTTCATACTTTTTCCAACATGATAATGATCTTTTAAAGATGAATGTGAATTCATTTCTTACAATAAAATTTATTATATATTCTAGAATAGAATTAATAACAATAGTTGATAATTTTCAGTAGAAACAAAATTCGATATACTAAAAACATTGTTTATATATTATTTAATAATATCCTTGTTTTTTTTTCAATAATAATAATAATAATCTCGTACGATAAATTATTATATTTGTTAGATAAGATAGAGAAAAATGCACTCATCCACAGGAACCACATCTTCCTCAAAATACAATACGAGTTCAATTGAAAGAAGCTGTACATATTGTCTTCTAACCTTATATATCGCTAAAAAAAAACCTTCTAGTTAGGAGTTGTTTGCAGATGACATATGATATTGACAGTACCAAACATTATATTCAACGCTGGTACTATTCGTCGATTGAAATTCAGTCAGTTGTCTCCATTTTCTCTAATGGAATTATAGAAAGGCAAAAATACCAATGCATTTTCTACAGTAACGTCTTTTCATTAATTTCTTCTCAGAGGAAGAAGATAAAAATAATATATAGAAGGGGCTAAAACATTTGCTTATATCAGATTCTAAAAAATGTTTGGGAAATAATGTTAAAAACTATTGAAAAGAATGGACAACTATTTTTCGGTCAAGTCACTTGTTGACATATAAAGACATACAAATTGAAAAGTTCTATTACTGCACTTCGTCAATTTATTATCTACAGTTCTAGATATAATATGACTAAGTTTATATATGTTTAAATCGAATGTTCTTTGATAAAATTCACCTGAATTGCATTCTTATATTGAATTTCTATGTCTATAGCAACAAACTTGTTTCTTCATATCTATTCTTTAAGGTCTATACATCAATACTGCATTCTTAAATATTACTCCTATTCTTTTATTGCCACATTCATGTATTTATATTCTTAAGTCTCTACAGCTATAAAGCATACAACCTTGACAACAACAGACAATAAGTTTTATCATCTGTTTTATATCTCCATAGCTATATCCTTAGCTTTTGATTTTTAGCCACTCTTGCATATTCTTATTCATTTAATGGTTATTTTCTCATATTTATATCTCAATTCTTATCCATTAGGCTTGTATGTTTTATCAAATGACTATATCTACTTGCGTAAAATTATTTAACATTTATTTTATGTTTATATATTTCTTTATATCTCCACGATACATTAGAAAAACATTAGTCATAAAGAAAGTAATTTTCATAAGTATTACATAATACTTCTCAAATTCGTTAGCACTTAATGAACATGAACACAATCAAAAATTCGGATTCGACCATCATATTTCATGAAAAGCTCTCGGAATTATTCGAATTTTATAAGAAGAAAGTTTTTAAATGCATCATCCGTAAATGAATATTTATATTAATTAAATAAATGTTTGCATACAACAATGGAAGCGTTTGTAAAACGATAAAAACAAATTCATTTTTATCTACATGTCTTCAAATCATTTGATTATATGATAACTTCGAAATGTCTACGTCATATCTTTTTAGTATAGATATCGATAATTACATAAGATTCCAAAAGTCATCATGACATTGCTAATACATATTACTCCAATACTGATTATTAGACTTAACTCGATACTTTTTTTCTATTTATCTGTAAGAGAAGAATTATGAATTTTTATTCTTAAACACTAAATTCACAAAGATTCCTGAATACCCATCACTTCTCATTATAACTTGAAACATGTGATAGATTTTCTACTGTTATAAATCAATATGAAGTATCTTTTTTTTTGCTGCTTGCTTCAATTTACATCGTGACTATGGAGTTTAAAACATTAACATATATCATTGCTTTATTAGAATTGATTCGATAGTTTTTGAAAAGACAGACAAACTAGTATATATCGTCAAAAGCACATTGTTCTTGTCACAAAGAAAAAAATTGATAAGCATTGGGATGAATGTCTTGATCCATTTCATAGTTCTTACTTTCATTTGATGCAGGAGCGATGCATTTGATTGCTAAGAATGTATAAAAATGAATCCTAATCAAATAGTAGTAAGACGTGTCAATGATTGAAACTTTATCATAATGATGTAAATTGAACTTTTCTTTCTCAAATAGTCAAAAAAATAGTCGTACGAAATGAAGTATGATCAATACTTACGTTTCTATGCAGTTGACATGTGATTATGATTCTGAAAACATCCTATAGAGTAGTGTCTTGTAGTCGTATAAAGAAAAGAATTCATCTATTAGACTATTGTTTATACTTAAAAAAATAAATAAATATCCTCCTAGGAATAATAATTTTACATAAAAAAGAAACAGAAAAAATATTTCAAACATATCTCGTTTATTAGTCTACATAACAAGAACTTTGTTTTTTTTTTCATTAAAGAGAACGAAGAAAATGCAGAAAAAATTGATTCATGGTTAATTGATCTTTTCATTGATTACATATAAACGCAAAGTGACGTATATCTATATTTCAGTAATATTCGAGATATCATGTAAGTAGCATGGCTATAGATTAGTGACAGTTGTCTTTTTCTATCATATATTGTTATATATCATCCTTCTTTTAGCTTTCTATCACATCAGAAGAAGACTTTCTACTAAATAACTTCTTCTTACAAGTTGGGTTTTGAATAAAACTAAAGTTTTATTTGATGAAAAAAACAAACCAGTGTGACCCTCTATAGAACTAAAAAGTATTTCGACAATATTAGTCCAAACTCATTTCCCTTAGATTTTAGTCTTTATGAGACGTAAACGACTGAAAATTGTTCTGAAAATAATACACAGATAATGTAGATCAGCGGTAACATCAGCACCATAATCACTCAAGTTAGAACGGAGTTATAATAACGGATGATGCAGAAGTTCCTACACAAATATCGATTAATTTTTCATCAACTAAAACATGTATGAAAAAACTGGAAAGCTCTTATATAGTGTCTACACTGATAGCTCTTTTTAACTGAATGTTCAGAAAAATTCTATCATGTCTTCTATTTCAGTAAGAAGCACGCTTTTAAACAGCACTAAAATGTAGTCTGCAGAAGGAAACAAATACTACAGAAGGTTATCGATCCCATAGTATTTTGCGATTTCTTCTGGTTCATTCCACACGACGATATTTATCTTTTCTTTATCAATTACCGTCTATAATCTCGGTAAATTATGCGGTAACGCTGAGAAAACTAATCTGCGAATTTCTAACCATTTTCAGATTGATGTTTGTATTGCTTTTCTCGCTGATCAATTTGGTCATTTCTAGTCATTGGTCCAAACAAATCTATAGAGCGAGCGCCTCGGATTATTCGTAGTTATTATTTCAACTGGTTTTAGTTAAAAATGGTGCCAATCAAATTTTGAAAAATCTTACCGACTCATTATCATTTTTACATTCAATTTTGACGCTATTTTTTACATCATTGTTTTTTTTACATTGTCGATTACATCATTTAATGCAATACCGAACAATTTTCTATCAAGTCTATCGAGAACTGAACAGTGCATACAACCGAAAAAACACGATCAACATACAATAGACCGAACTGAGTCCAACAAAAAAATACTGAGGCATTCGTTTTCTTCGTTAATCACTTTGAGCTGTTTTTATAGATCACATTTTAGTGCTATTTAAAGATATACTCCCTATGAAAGACACGACTTGATTAAACTTTTCTGAACAGACAATTAGAAAGACCTTTCGACGTAGATTATGTACAAGTATTTTGGAGTTTGTCCACAGATGTTTTAGCCGATCAAAAATGACCGATATTTGTGCAGCAAATTTTGCATTACCTGTTAGGTGACATCCATGGTCACTGTGGATCTCGTAACTTGAGCACAGATAAATATTTTGAGTCGTCAAATCTCTCACTTTTTAGTGCTACATTTATGATTACTTCGGATATAAATTTTATTGAGGTTCATCAAGCTATTGATGAACTAGACCATTTTTATCGAAACTATGGGTAAGAGGTGTTCCACTATAGCTGATCATTTTTTTCTGAAAACTTCAGAAGCAAGCACTTTACTTGAGTAAATGAAGCCATCGTTTTAGCTATGAAGGGTACTGAGTGAAACTATAGTTTCGTGCTGAAAGATCAATAACTACTCATATGTTACTCAAAAACACATGAACCATAAATTCACAAACCTATGTTTTTGCTATTTTCTACCAAATGCAGCAATCGTCTTAATTTGGTAAGATTTGGCTCAGACAACCGTTTTAGATGGCTTTAGAGTTTTATAAAACAAAAGACATCAATTAGTTCTAGATACCTATACGGTTCTTCGCGGCAATTTTTTAACAAATAATAGTATATAAGGATAAGATTTATGTTATTTGATAGAAAGATTATGTTTTAAGCGTTTAGAGCACAGCTACCAGAGACTCCTACGCTTTAAATTAGCTGATGCTGCTTTTAATCTAATTCTCAACAACTTCAGGCCCAATGCAGTGCACTTTGCTAAAGATAGCTAGATTTTATTTTTTCATAAGGACTTCGAACTATCCGAAATGCTTTTTTCGATGAAATCTTGATAAATAAAGACAATTGCTCTATTTGGTATAAAATAGCAAAAAAATAGGTCCATTGATTTACGGTTTGTTTTTCGAGTAACATGAGTAATTATTGATTTTTCAACATGAAATTATTGCTGAACTCATTCTCCTTCATTGCTGAGAGATGACCATATTTTCTTCAGTAATAGAGACTCCAGTGTCTTCGCAAATTTGCGATGGTCATCGGTCCACCATTTTCGTTTAGTGAAGTGTTCTCTTTCTGAAACTTTGAGACAGCATTGGCTACCTTTGATGAAACGCCTCCTGAAAATTTCATATTAATTCATCAAATTATCACTGAGTTATTGGTTCAATGGCATTCTATAGCTTTTTTTTGCATATTCATGTTTTCAGTAAAAACGGTCTAATTCATTCGCTTGAGTGAAATTCTTCATTCAAGCACTTGAATTACTGGCTTACGACGAAGCTAGGCTGACTGAAGAAATATTATTGGCAAGATTCATCTAAGACTTCGCCAGTGAATAGCACTTATGAGTTTGTTTAGAATCAGTGGTACATCCTCTTCACAACTATGACCTGTTCTCTTGTCTACTCTCCTACTACCCAACTTCACATGATTATTTAGACTTTACTTTCTATTTAATGGTTCTCAGCGTTCGAAGTTCAACCATCGATATTGCATGGTATCAAAACGTGTATATTACTGCCAGTACTGGGAAGACTTCATTTTTTTGTCAATTTATAATGAAAGATCTCTCGGCGATCTTTGCTACGCTCAGTGAGAAAAATATACAAAGACGCTGTCCCAGTCTGAGGATGGATTCCTACAATTGGATCAATCAAAACTGAACGTACAAGATCAAATTAGAAACAGGGAGTAAAACGAATCCTCTTTCTTCACAGATCAAAAAGATTTGTGCCATACATAGATGTACTAAGACAAGCGCTTAGATGGATGGTGACGCATGGAACTGCAGGTTTCGTAGTAATATGCAATGAAGAAGAATTTTTATGCTTTACTTTATTTCGAGAAAGTTTCTAGATCACACTGACAAAAAAAGAAAAGAAGAAGAAAAAACAAAAACAAAGTGGATTCAGGATTAAAATCTATTTCTAGAAGAGACAAGTACGAGAGGAAAGAAAGAAAAAATACATATATATGGATATATACATATTACTGATCTCTCGAAAACGTGGTAACTCCACAATCATTTTATTGACCTTGTGATTTTTCTCTCTCCATCTTGTATCTGTTGCTTTATGTTTCTGTTCTTTTCTTTTTCTCTCATTCTATTTTACTCAGTCCCCTATCAGTGCCTATGGTCCTAGGCCTTAATTCTTCCCTTAGAGTTGATATGGTTATAGCGATCAGAGCTGGAACCGGTAAGAAATTTTGAAAACGGTCCGGTCCGGCCGGTAGAAAAATTCAACCGGCCCGGTCCGGCCGGAAAACGGCCGTTTATAAGTTGGTCTGGAACCGGNTGGTTGATCTTTTCATCAAATCAAGCATTGTCTTCTTTTACTCATGATGTCTATTCGAACAAACATGACTAAAGAAACCGGAATGAGCGTGTGGACGTCACACTTCCTCTACACACTAGGCATCTCCAGGTATCACACTTGCAACTGATGCGATATCATTGGTATAGCACCTGTATTTTTCTTGGGTCGAGTGAGTCACGCTTTTTACCAGGCTGGCTTGAGCTGACGCTTTTATAATTTTTTATGCTTCTTACCAAACTATATGCCTGTTTTAAATATCAGATATTATTTTAAAAGTTTTACGATAGAAAATGTATGTGAATTTATGGTATGATTAATATGATAAGCCATAACAATCGCTTAAATTAGTCGTATCTCTCTTCCACACACAATGTTCTGTAGTGCATAATCTGCGTTAATTAACATGAGAAAGTGAGTGGCAGAAATGTGGCTCGAAAATAAATTGTCACCGAAAGTATGAGCTATAAATAGCACTTCATCTAATTCTTTAACCTTAATCAACGAGTGAATTGATGAGAAGCACACCGTTTTCTGAAAAAAGGACAGTCCTATGCAGATTGTGTTGTTTTTTCTAACGAAATGTCTTGTTGATTTTGACCACACAGTGAGTTAACACGGAGTAAAAAAATAGTCTGTGAACAGTTCGAAGAAATTTTGATGCTTAAAGCTTGGTGGTTCATCTTAAAGTTTTAGATATTGAAACATATTTCTTTTCGTTCACAAACTATTTTCGGCTCCGTGCTAACTCACTGGCTGGTAGAAACAAAAAAAAAATTTAATTCTGAAATATGCCACACTTTCGATGGATATATCTCAATAAAAAATCCGTTCCAGAAGACAACGAGCTATGCATAATGGTCGTTATTGAGTTCAAATACTTTAGAACATATTTTGCGTGCGTTGGACTTAACAAGGAATGCAACTTATTGCGTATAGATTTTATTTCAATTTCGAGCATCGGGACTAATCAAACTTAACATGACACTTGTTATTTGCTCCCAAGTACGTTAATAGCCATCGAAGTGATCTCCAAATTCTATTAGGAAAAGTCTTCATAAGAGAAATTTCCTTCGGCCTCGGGCGGGACGGACTTAAACAATATTCAGGTCGAGTCATAAAAAAATGGTCCATTTCTAGCCTTTATACATACGTGCATCACTAAAACAATGTTTTAAATCAATGTATAGATCAATGGGGAAAAAATATTAGGGAATACGTTTTTAAAAAAGAACCTGATGTTGAAACATTGATACTATCAAAATCTTTTCTATATGATAGATTGAAAATGATAAATATTACCGACGTAGAATGCAATTATAAAGTTCATCTATCAACCATTTCTGTTTTTATGCATGCGAAAGAGAGTCATTTATTTTTACGTACAGCAAAAAAATAATGAAAATTATTATTCGTATTTTTTCAACTAAAATCTGCAGAAATATTGACGAAGTGAATGTTCTTTATCTTAATTCAACATTAAAAAGATCGAAACACTCTGACTGTAACGCATGCTAGATGCCTTTGTACAAAATCAGGAATCATTTTTATGATATGTCTGTATGTTCAGAGAAGAGTCATGGCATCTTCATTGTTTACAATCATATATAGTTTTATCTTCGTAAAATGTTATCATTATAGTTTCTCAAGAATCAGGTATCACTTCACAAAGCATTCTCTACTTCTACCTATGCTCCAATTCTTTTTGACATATATTTTTTATCTTGAGCTATTCGTTAGATCATATCGAATAGAATGAATAAATATGCGTTCTGTTTCAAATGTTAAAAGATGATTTGAAAGAAAATAAAGTTTAAATATTTCTTTCTTACTCATTCAATTCTAAACTATAATCACATATTTTAGTTCCTAATGTCCTATGATAATCAACAGGAAATTTCAATGGTAATTGAATAAGTTATGAAATAATAAAAATTAAACGTATAATAATATCCAACAGTTGCTGCTATTTCATGATTATGTTCTCAATCTAATATACATATACAATAAAAACAAAACTACAAACACAATACTGATTGATAGATTTTAATACCGGCTTGTAATAATTTACTATTCGCTATATAATATTCATTTTGATTATCATTTTCAATTGGATAAATATAATGATAGATTTCATTCATGATTTCTTTTTGTCGGTAAGAAATTACTTGTGTTAAATGTTGAAGAGTGGACCTTTGAAATTGAAATCCTTTAATTAATAATAATATATTCATATGTGTCATACTTTGATTGATTTAAATTATTATTATATAAATGAATAACTTCTTGTTGAATAGTTAATTGTGATAAATTATGATTTAATTGATTTTCTTTAAAAAAGCAACAAAACAAAAAATATTGATAAATAAAATTAATTTACTTCTTTCTTCAATATTTTTTTGTTTTTCTTGATAAGCATTTAAACGTTGTTGATATAAATATGTTTGAAAATGTAAATATTTTTTTAGATTTTCAATACGTAATTGACGTGATTCACGTTCTTTTATCTTTTATTAAATAAACAATAAACTAATTTAAATTTAAAAACAAAGAATATGTTTATACTTTTGCTAAATAATCATTATTTTCATCGACACATTTTTGTAATCGTTGTAAATATACTAATGATGCTTGTTTTTCAGTACGAATTGCATGAATAATATTATACATACTAAATTATAAGATTTATGAAGAATAAACATGGTCTACTCGTATTGAACTAACCGTATGATACTTAATTTATTATATGATTTAGTCAATGAAATACGTTTTTTCTTATCGATTAATACAAATTTTGTATAATTCTCTTGAATATTATTTTTCTCATCAGTATCAGTAAATTCATAACCAAACATTTCAAGCCAAAGACTATTATTATCTTTATTAACTTCATTTTTCTTAAAAAAAAAAAGAAAAAAAGATAGTTATATAAATTTAAATTGATTTCATAATAATAAATATTTTACTTTACCTGTTCATCAGGAATAAGAGAATCATCAAGATGAATATCATATTCAAGAAATAAACGAGAATTATTTGAAGATGTTATCCATACACGCATGAGGAATTCTAAATAAACTCGATTATTTCAAATAAATCTAAATTGATATGTTTTATTTGCAAATGCAAAAAAAAACAATCCAAATGGGCTTTTTATCATTAAAAAATGTGCTGAAGTCTTTTCGTTCACAATATATATAACTTTTCATGAAACGATTATATTTCAATAGACTATTGGAAGAGAGTTGAAGTGTTCGACCATGTTTTCGAGAAATTTTTATGGTTTTTTACAAGTTTTTGCAAGACTGACTTTTCATTTGTGCTAGCATGAAATAAAACATTTTCACATTAATTATTATGTGCCTACTAACACTTAAGCAAAGATTACATATATGTATTTTATTTTCAACATTTGATATAATTAATTCACATGTCTCGCGCAGAAGTGTAAAAGATTCGAAGAAAAAAAACTGAAACTCCTTCTTGACGGTTCGACATACAAGCAATCTTTCTTTTTTCGTTAGAAGTTTCAAGTGAGAATAAATGATTTTCTAGATCAGTTTTCTTTTACTTGATTCGTGTATTGAGAAAGGCAAGATTTAGTACCGTACAATCACATTTTTTATGCTTATTTTAGCACAAAGTCTTCAAAAATACTCATAAAAGTTGTATGGAAACGAATTTCCAAATTCTATTCAGAGAAAAACTATGCACAGGTGTTGACTTTTATTTCAACCGACTCTGACCTCTGCATCTCTTTTCCTGACGGCATCTTAAGATTTTTTTTAGAGATTATAGATGGGTTATAAATAAGTTATAACTTCAATTTAGTATAACAAAAATGTTTATCACTAGGGCAATTCATTCCTGAGAATTTCTGCCGAAGCAAGCCGTTCTAACAAGAGAACTACCAGAAGTGAAATCCGCCGTTTGAGCTCATGCTGAGTTTATCATAAGGCCTTGGTAAGACTAGAAAAATCCTAAAAAAATGTTCCTGTCCAAACGTCTTTGACGCCTAGTGATGACGGTCTTACTGAATTTTCCATTTAGCTTTAGGTATTTCGACCTAAAATTTCGTCTAGAAACAGATTGAATAACTAGTACAATAACCTGAAAGTTTCAGCCAAAAGAAATATTCTTTGTGGAGATATTGAAATTTCAAGTAAACTCGATTTCTGTGGCAAACAACCATTTTTCGAAAACTCAATATCTTCACAAGGAAATATCCATTTCGGCTTAATCTTTCAGGATATTCTACTCGTCATTCGACCTGTTAATGGGCTAGATTTCACATCGAAATACCATTATGTGATTATTTTTGGTAAATACCTAAAGCACAATCGAAAATTCATTAAAATGATCATAACTCGGTTACGCAGACGTATGGACACGAACGCTATTAGGACTTCTCTAGTCTTATTGAGATCTCCTTGTAAACTCAATAAGAGCTGTAATGATGAATATCAGTTCGTGTAATTTTCTCATAACTGGTAAATTCATGTGTGAAGAGACGATGGAATACGTTTAATATCACTGTTTTACGATGAAGAACTTGAGTACAAGTAATCCAGAGTTCCCAATTTCCAGAATCCAAGTTTTTACTTGAAAGAAAAATTCTTCTTTTAGAACATAAAGAACAAGAAATTTCTCGTCAGCGAAATATTTTTCCATGTTCGATATTGTTTTTAAATTAGTTTACCTTGTAAACATTGCACACTGGTTGGAAATTTAAAATAGGACCATTCTGGGCTCTAAAAGTTTCAAAAATCATTTAAAAGAAACTTTCCTCATAAAACTTACACGTTGATTCACAACTGATTCACTTGTATAAAAAGCTATATAAAAAGATATTTTCTTCTATTTAATAAATATAAAATTCATTTTCTTTACCAACAGTATTTTCATTTCGATGTAAGGTAAAATGAACAGTAAAATTAAATTCATATACTGTTAAATTATGAAGACCTAAAGCAGTTATACGTCGTAATCGTTTCTATAATAAATAAACAGTTATTACTAAAATACATTTATTTATCAACTTACTTTAAGAAACGGTATAGAAATTAATGGACTCTTTTTTGTTCCAGAGAATGGCATTGTTATATAAATTAATCGTCATTAAATAAATAATCTTTGAACAAATAAATAAATTTGAATTTAATATATAAAAAGCAAAAGCTGGACGATTATTGTATTATATTTTTGCGAAAAAAAAAATAAAATGAGTATAATCACGTATTAAAAAAGTAGAATTATTTTAAGCATTCGTTATTCCTCGACAACAACTTTTGATTGCATCTCTATATAAATAAATATCATCAATCAATACACTATGAAAAACAAAAGCTATTTACCGCGCAAATGGAATGTAACTAAGTGTATACCACAGCTAGAACAAAAAAATAATAATTAATATTTCAATTATTTTGAATTCTATTTACTAGAGCAAGAAATTGTAGAATAATAAATAAAAGAACAAGAGCAGCAATTTTTATCTAAAGAAATTAAATAAATAATAATGAATTCATTTTTTTTTTGTGTTTTTAACTTACGGCAATAGCTGATACAAGTGTCATAACAACACATACCTATAAGCGACAATAAGACACATGTTTTTTTATAATAAAATTTATTCGAAAACAATAATAATTTACAAGAAAGACAAGGGTAGCAATACATCGAGATGGATCAAACATTTTTTTTAATTGATTCATTGGTCCCATTAAAAACAGTGTACTAAAAGAAAACCAATAAAAATATGAACTATCCTCATAAACTTACGATCCAACACCAGCAATAACTGCGAAACTATAAAGAACAGCAAAACCAGAAATATCACCACCAAGAAAATAGATAATAATCGCCTAGAATACATTAAAATCAATCTATACATAATTTCGAAAATATCAATTGAATATTTTCTTGAAAATCATGAACATTCAGTTTCTATGCATTTTATTTACTATCAAGAATTTTTATCTTACGCCCATGTAATTCAAACCAGACAAAAACCGTCGGTAGAGTGTCCGGTATTTGCTGGTAGTGACAACAAAATGATCAGTATAAACAACAATCAACTGAGGATAGTATGAAACTTTTGATAATGAATTCAAGTTCTTTTCGTTATTAACAATAACTTACAACGATGCCAAGTATCACAGCAATAAGCAAACATATGCCAAAACCTTTTAAACGTGTATTCCATGATAAACCGAGTCCCTATAAAACAAGACACACATTCACAAAGAAAAATTTTTTCAATAAAATTAAAACATATTAGCAATCAAAAAAAATTATTTTTGTCAATCGAGCATTTGTAATTATGCATAATCTCACCTCCGGCATAACAACTGGATTATTAAAAAGCATTGTATATTGTCCATGTTAGTATTAGGCAACCATATTATATACATTTACGATCAAAGAAGAAAAAATAAGAAGAAAAAATATTTTCAAAAGAAAAAAAATAAATCTGCTAACAGTATCTAAAGAGTACACGTATTTATTTCTTTATTTTATTTTTTATAACCCACCTGTGGTGTAATCGATACATCTTCAGTGGCAGCATATCGCCCACTGATAGTAAATAACTGTTTCATGTTTTTTTTAAATATATATATAAACAAAAAAAATCTAAAAGAAAATTATATTAAATCCCATCTCCATATTATTAACATAATCTATCACCAATGAAACTTATAAATTAGCAGCTAGTATAAACTATTGCACAAAAAAAAAACAAAAAGAAAATCAAAAGTTTTATAAAGTTTTAATTTGTTGTCAGTTCTGTTTTTCGAAGAGCATCAAGAACAACATCCATATCATCTTAAAAACAAAATAATAGAAACTAGAAAATAAAGAATTTCAAGTAACTATCTCTTACTTCTTAATGTTCGAACCATATTCACAATTTGTTCTTTACCATTAATAACTTCAATTGTTTGTGTATATGGATTATAATGCACACTAAATGGACGTGGAATGGTCAATGCATATTGTCTAAAACACAAAACTTCAAAATATATATATGCCCGCGGAAAAAAAAGAAACTGCACTCAGTATTTTAAGGAAATCCTTTCTATAATAAGATATTTTTTTAAGAATTATGATATATTCTGAAAGCACGTGGAGTTTTCTATCAGTCTGTATATTTGCCTTTTCGTTTGAATATATATTTTACCAAAAAAATTGAGTGTAATGAAGACAGCCTCATATCCAGATTCCCAGAGGCTTGATTTTGTCACTATCACCAAAATTAGTTTTTAAAATTTTTCATCAATATATAATTACCTTTTGAAAAAAGTAATTATATATTCTGATAGAGCTTGAGATTCTCTATCACCCTGTATATTTACTTATTTTCTTATATTCATCTATTGAAAAGAAAATTTGAGTACAGTGAACACACTGTCAAATGACAAGTATCAAAAATGTGCATTTTCCGTTGCTTCTGAAGTTCTGTTTTTAAATTTATTATTCTTACGGAAAGATTTATTTTTAAAAATCAATCACAGATTCTTATAGAGCTTGAAATTCTCTATCATCCTGTATATTTATTAACCATTTTGCATTTATGTGCTGCAGCACATTCAGTACATAAATGCAAGGCAAGGGAAAAATATATAGGATGATAGAGAATTTCAAGTTCTATCAGAATCTATAATTCCTTTTTTAGAAATGTATTTGNGGTGAAAGTGACAAAATCAAGCCTGTGGGAATCTGGATATGAGGCTGTCTTCATTACACTCATTTTTTTTTGGTAAAACATATATTCAAACGAAAAGGCAAATATACAGGCTGATAGAAAACTCCACGCGCTTTCAGAATATATCATAATTTTAAAAAAAATATCTTATTATAGAAAAGATTTCCTTAAAATACTGAGTGCAGTTTCTTTTTTCAGCGGGCATATATATATATTTTTGTGCATTAATCATACCGTAATTTTTCTTTTGCATCTTTAAAACTTTCAGCTAAGAAATATGTAGGTTGATAACTTGTTATTGGATATGGTTGAATCGAAGCACGAAATGGATCAAATGGCATAATTGATGGTTTGTCCGAGACACAATACTTAACAAAGAAAAAAAACACAAAAAAAGAAATATACAAAGTTAAACAAAAACAATAGTTTTACTTGTAATTCACCAAATGATGAAAGAAGACCAGCGCCATAAGCTTTTCGTTCATCACTTTCCATACACAAACCAAATTCAACAGTAAACCAATATAATGTTGCTAGAAAAATAAATAATAAAAATTAAATCGAATATTTTCAATTGAAGTAATTATCATTATATAACATTAAACAACAGAAAGAGAAAAGTCAAAATCGTACTTTGAGGATTTTCTCAAAAATCTAAAAAAATAATCAAATGACTTTGAGTAGTTTCATATTAAATAAATAAAGTCATTCAATCATCATTTCTATTTTCTGTATTTTACAACATCCGAATTCGTACCTTTCACAAGCAATAGCTCAACACACTTTAACAGATATTCATCGTTTTCCTTTTTTTTTTGTCCATTACAGATTTTCTTACAGACACATACGTTACAAAATTTCTCTTACGAAGTGAGTGCGGGTGTGGGTGTGGCTATGCATAGACTAACATCCACACCCACACCCACTCTTTTCTGTAAATATCTAAAGCTCGATCAAAAATTCAATAAACCGGCCATAATTCGACATCACAGGCCCATGGGCACGAGTCCTTTTCAAAATTTTCCAGTCTCGCTGACACTTCCTAGTGAACCTACCATGAGCTCAAACGGTAGATATACGTGCAAGAACAGTGAATGGGAACAATATTTTTATATTCTTTCTTTCAACTTCTCATTCGTATATATGACACTATTTAGGATGAAAGATTTTGTCCATAAACCAGTATAATTTCTTTATAGATTGATCTAATATTAATTCTTCGAAGAACCAATCAAGAAAATAGGCAATCATTAATACCTAAACGAGTTATATATTCGTCTGGTGCACCCAGACTAGCCATGCCGATTTCTTGACTAAATTCTGCAAAATCTGGATCAGCAAAAAGTGGTACATGACCAAGTAATTCATGACAAACATCAGGTTCAGGTGTATACATAGGTACACTATGATGACGAATATATTGCGTAGAATGAAATACACGAAAAGCTAAACCAGCAAGAAAATCTCGTGATGATAAAAGACCTAAATTAAATGAATTACTATAATATAATAAATATTAAATATGCAACAAACCAGCTACTGGTCGAAGTCGAAAACCCGAACAATCTTGAAGAAATTGTGATACATCTTCTAACTGTGGTATATTCGTTTCATTATAACCACAATTATCAATAAGTAATGGAAAAACATTATTAAATTCTTTGCATGCATGTGCTGGATAAAGTTGCGTTAATTCACGAAATACAGTTGCCCATGTCAAAATTTCTTGTTCTGTATATGTAACATGTGGTATTGGTTGATTATGACGATATTGATGTGCAATATCAGCAAATTCTTTTCGACGTTTTCGATAGAGTACATCACGAAAACCTGGATGATCAGCATCTAATTCTGATCCATAAGAAAGTACACGATTAGCAAATTGATCTAAATCACGCATTTTTCTTGGAAACCAGGGTACTAAATATAATAATAAATTTTAAATTGAAATTTTCTAGAATAAAAATAAACAAACCAGATTCATCTAATGTTTTATGAGCACGTGAAAGTATATGAATATATTTCGATTCTTCACGTAATTGTTTAATAGCATCAGGTAAACTACCCATACTATTATCACATTCAACATAAAATTCATGATCAGTTTTATTTTGACGAGATAAACGAGATTCAATATGAAGTAAATTTATGCCATGTTTCTACAAAAAAGAACAAAATCAAACATTTGGTTTATTGTTTGAATCTTTCGAAAAAAAAAATCAAAATTCTTTTAAGACAAAATCACATTGAGAACTTTTTTCAATTTATATTAGTTGTGATAGGAAAGAAGAAAGAGCAATGGAGCATTTATAATTTAGAAATCAAACCTTAACTAAATATTATAGTAATTCATTTAATNGGTGAAAGGTCAGACTATGCCGAAAGTGTATGAATTCAAAATATATGATTAAAATGAATAAAGAGATGAATAAAAAAAATTGTAACTTGAGGAGAAACATGTTATAGAATATCACTTATTAAATTAACCAGGCATTTAATTCTTATATAGTGTATTCATTTTGTTTTCGCGTCGCCTTCGCTATATTGTATCGATATGCTCAGGATCGTTCAAATGTATTGTAGTCGTCTTTTTATAATGCCACACTTAGTTCCTTCATCCTCTTATACATTCACCATTATGGTTACTATTAGTGTTGCTTCTTCAGAGAAGTCTTGAATGACAAAATGCTTGAAAAAAAGACCAATCAATAACTCGTAGGACACTAATAAAACATAGCAGAGACGACTCAAAATCAAAATGAATACATTATATAAGAATTAAATGCCTGTTTAATTTAATAAGTGATATTCTATAACATATTTCTCCTCAAGTTACAATTTTTTTATTCATCGTTTTATTCATTTTAATCATATATTTTGAATTCATACACTTTCGGCATAGTCTGACCTTTCACCTTCTAACACAAAAATTGTTCGAAACGAAGAACAATCGTTCGTATAATGTTAACGGTGATCAACAAGGTGCTTTACTACATATATTCGCAAACAATACTATTGAAAAATGAACTTTCGTAAACATCAGAAATGTGTTTAACATTTTCGAGCCATAATAGCTGGAGAGATTGATGTTTTGTCACTTCATAGAGAACCCTTTGGGCTATCTTTTACATATTTGAAACTGATGGATCACTATAAAACTTAAGATAATCAGGTTCAAATTTTTAAAAGATCTGTAATAGATATTGCGTGAAAGTGGATGTTTTTTTTATCTTGTATTAGTTGATCGATAGAGCACTTGAAGTTCTACGCAATGACGAAAACTGCAGATCTCTATCTGTTTTTGTTCTCACCTTATTCATAAAAGCGTCCCACGCACGGACTTTTTAGAGAAACTATAATTTCCAATCATTGGCATAAATCTACTGGAAATGTTTTGTATTGTAAATGCGCCAACATGTACTGTCACAAGTGTTTATTGTAGGGATTTTGAAATAAGCTTCATGAGTATCTTAGAGTAAAAATGACTCTAAGATAAATGTGATAAATATCGAGATTTAGAAACTTCTAATTGTTAGAATAATGAAAGAACCTCCTTAGATATGCCCTTCCGATTTCAATGATTCTTTTTTTTACCTAGAGATACTATTATAGTGTTCTAATATAAAGATCCGTTTGGAACTCCAGTGTTTCGGAAAATTCATATTTTTGAATTTTGATCTGAAACTTTGTTCATATAGATAACTCAACTACGCCAGCTTCCATAAATCAAATTTTCAGAAGTTTTCGACAAGGTCTCTTCGAAATATGAGGGTTTCACGATATAGATCCTCGTTCACGGATAGTGAATACAGAGTATATTTTTGACAGCTTCATCTTTCGAAGAGACTTTGTTAAAAACTTCTGAACTTTATTATGGAACCTAGTATAGCTGAGTTGTCTGTATGCGCAAAGTTTCAGATCTATATTTTAAAATATGAGTTTTCTAAAATACAGAAGCTTCTAGAAAATGAACATATAAAAAATTGGATAGCGTAGTCAAACTCAATAGAAATTCAAATGCTTGTACAATTTGTATTAAAACACTATTTAGTATCTACAGGCAGAAAAATCATTGAAATCGGAATGGGACATTTGAAGAGGTTCGATAGTAAACCTGAAAAGGCATGATTTTTACCATATATGTGGCATTCATAAGTAGTTTATAATTGTTCTCACTCTTTGACATCGCAGCTGTTGATAATCCGATCTAACTATTATTATGAGTATTGGCCTTTAAGAATAGTTTGTAAAATCTTTTAAGCATACCATGGATCAAACCAAAAAATCTTTTCAACTTATATTGAAAACATACTTATCTGTCCTATTTTCTTTCAATTTGAAATAAATCTCCTATTTCAATTAAATTTTCAAATTATTTTGCCAGCAAGTATGAAAAAAAAGTGAAATAATCGAAAAAATCTTATTAAATATTGTATAAAATATTAATTACGATATCAAGAGCAGAGTAATGTCAATAGATCACAAATAACTCAGCGACAAATATTCAAGTGAATATTAGAAAACCACTTTTTGTTTTTTAATTATGTTTTTTGAAATCTTTGTGCATGAATCACTTTTATTTTCCACAAGTCAAAATTCTATTTGGTGTAAAAATAAATCTTGATAGAAAAAAAAAACAATAACAAGATACCGAATTGTTTAGAAATACCTTTGTATTATCAATTTTATTTAAGAATGGTCTAGAAAATCTTTATTTTTCCTAATAGAAGATTAGTTTAATCCTGAAGAAGATATAGATTTTTTTTCTATTCATTCATGTAAATTACTTTTTAAGTTTACTAACTTTCTAAAATGACATCGTGGAGATACATAGCCGCCCTTTATGCACGATTTTTTGGTATTCCATTATTAAGTTTAGGAATAGTGGGTGATATTTTAAATATATATATATTTTCAACAGTAAGTATGTATCGTCAAACAGCATCGACATTTTATCTATTATGTGCGGTTATTGCAAATTTTATTCATCTAACATGTGCAATGAGTACAAGAATTCTTATTGTTGGTTTTGATAGTGATTTAACACGTTCGTCTCTTCTATGGTGTAAAATTCGTCAATTTATTGTTGCAACTTATGCTCCATTGGGATTAACATTTGGATCTTTGGCAACTTTTGATCAATTTTTGGTGACATCACGTAATGCTCGTTTTCGACAATTTAGTAATATTAAAAATGCTCATCGAATTACCATTGTAATTATCATTATCTGGCATGCTCATAGTATTCCTTTTCTCATTTACAATCAAATACGGTAAGTTAAAATAAGTAATAATGAAAAATAAAGATTATTTGCGTTTTTATTTTATCATTTGCTACGTCCCATGTGTTGTTGGCTGTAATTGCTTTTGGACAATTAATTTTTTAATTTTCTGTCTATCAAAGTTCATTGGTCAGATAAGTGTTACAGAGAATAAGAAAAATGAACAACGCAATTTCATTTATCCACGCACAAGATAAACTAATTCTCTAGAATAATAATATTAATCTTTATCCAGAGTGGTCTTATCTAAAAATAATTTTAATTAAATTTTCAAAGAAGAAAAAATGGATTTCCATGCCCACTAATAAACTATTGTCAGCCTCTTGCCCTTTAGCAGAAAAAACGAATCGAAGATAAATATATACAGGTAAAATTTGTATAGAAATGATCAAATATCCAAATATTGTACAAGTATTCTAAATCAAGAAATATGGAAGAGATTCAAAACGAATCTGCAGAGAGTCATTGTTCAAAGACAATAAACCTAGATCATGGGAATGATATTTTTTTGTGCATAGTCCTAATTTACCAAACAGTTCGTCTTATGTGCACGGAATTTAATGAGCAGTTCTTTTTGTATAAGTTTCCTCGTTAAAGATTTGACTTTATATAACTACGTAGTAGACTTGTCATGATTTTCTTCCAACTTACATGTACAAATCAGCTTATCTATGTAATAATCTAAAAAGAGAATAGTTAATAATCCTTTTGAATTCATTAAAATAAGGTTTTCAGTAATCGTAACATGTATGAAAAGAGTAATCATTCGATTCTGTTTGTTTGAATAAAACTTTCATGATCGAAACTAGCTCATTCAATCAATATGAAACTGTCGTACATTTACTGGCGAGTCCGGAAAAATAAAACTTTACAAACTATTGGTCGTATTTGTCTATTAAATTGAAATATTTAGATCAAACAAATGCATAATTAATAATGAAATATTATCAATTTACTGGTCATATATACATTTTTTTTGTATTTTACTGGCAATTCCTACAATAACATTGGTGACATTTGGTTTTCTTGCATATAGAAATATGCGTCGATTAGCTAAGTCTGGTCAATTAGCCGGTGCTGATCGTCAATTAATTAAAATGGTTTGTTTACAACTTATTCTTGTTGTTCTGGCTGCAATACCTTATGGAATTTATAATACATATATTTTATCAACATCAAATAAAAGCAAAAATGCTGAACAAACGGATCGAGATTTGTTATTTTTAACTACTACAAGTTTATTAGGTCTTTTTAATTTTGGAGTAAGTTAAATTAAAAATTTTTATTTGAAGCTAATATTATTTAATATATTAAGGGAAGTTTTTATGTATTTCTTGCTGCTTCAAGTCGTTTTCGCCAAATAGTTCGAGAACAATTATTTCGCTGTTGTAAAGTGCGAAATGAAATTAACCCTAATACAATGTCTTCAGTGAGACAACCATAAATTGTTCATTAAAAGCCATTTGAATTAGAATCTGAATTTGTCTGTTAAAACATCGTCTATAATTATTAACATATTATTCGAAACAAATAAAACATGTCTCTGTTTTTCTCTAATTATTGTTCTTGTATAAATTATATCAATAATCATTTTTTTGTTGTAAATGTCTTCTCAACAAATCAATGAATGCATAAAATAAATATTGAACAGTTGGTTTTATGGAAAGCTCATTTGTTAAATTTATCATTTTTGATGTTATGTGACAGTATCATTTTATCTTAGGTATGCAGTTCACTTCGTCTAATCAGTGCTGCTACCATTCAATGTTCACAAAGTAGAATATGAATCGGGCTCTGACAAAACAGAATGAGCAGCTAAGCTGCAGAATGGATGACAGTACAGCACCATATGTTTTATTATCTGTTTAACAACAATGGTCGCACATTCAATGAAACGTGACAAAAAACAAGAAGATCAGTTCAAAAGTCAAAGTTGTTATATATTTACAGAATATTTACTGTCTTGAAAGAACGCAGGACAAGACTATTGTTGAATACCTTCTCAAAAGTTAAAATGAAATTTTATAATGCACAATACTCTTTTGTTATGCTATAATTTATTCCAGAGATGTCCATCGTATCTAGAAATCTGTCTCTACCGTGATGGTTGTTGAGAAGCTCTTCGAAAATCTCTTCTGTCACTGTGTTAAATTAGCACAGTTAGATTGAAACAATCAGATTCATCATGATTCTGACTGTTGGACTTGCAGACACTCAGATTGGATATAGATGCATGCAATTTTACACTCTGTGTAAAAACGAAGCTGACGTTGACGCTGTGAGAAGCTACCAGGATATATTAACTTCGTTAATATCTCTGCGTGTCTATATTAGTTAGGTGTGAAAAATGTTTTTTTTTTCGAGCCAAAATTTCGCTCCGATTTCACGCTTTGTTTTCGCTTCTAGTGTTGACAGGTATGTATCAAGAAATACTGCAAGCCAACAGAGATCAAGAGAAATCACATGCTAAAAACATTGTTATCAAGCATTTAAAGTTGATTAGAGAGTCCTAAAATAAATAATATATGCTTGAGTTCTAGCGTCGAAAAAACATTCAAAGATGAGAAAGCTAAAAATCTATAGTTTTCAAATAAATGACCTCACTTTTAAAACGTTAAATTGTATTCAAGAAAAAACGGACCTGACTGCAATATGAAACGGGTAAACTATACAAAAATAAAAGGCTTTTCTTTTTGTAAAAGTGAGAAAAGCGATCCACAGTAATCACGCCATGTTCAATAGAATGCTCTACACTTCCAGCATCTTCAAACAACTCATGAGGGTATTGCTCAGAGTTTAAAAAATTGAAAGTAGTATTTGGCTGTACCTGTTGGATACGCTGCCGACGCTATTGTTTGAACATTTAGGCGAGTACGATGAAAACTTTACTAGTATTTCATTCTTTACAAAATTCGAGTCTTGAGAGAATAATAATACTTTTAAATTGGACAAGAAAAATTTTAGGCCGTCGCAAAGTAAGGGCTAACATCACTAGAGCTCTGTATGGAAACATTTTTTTTCAAATGCTTATATCGTATGGATCGACGTATTAAGAATTTGTGGAGACTTTGTAGCACATTTAAAATCTCTATAGAGTTCTAATGTAAAAAAATACTTCTCAGTTGTCGTTTTCAAATCACTACAGCTGAGCTATTGAATATTAATTAATATTTTCAGTTTAACATTGACAAAAAAAGAATATACCGAAACAGCATACCTAGTTGCAGTATTCCAAAGTGAAAAAATCTATTTGGAGTTTATTACTGACTTTTCACAAAAAGAGAACAGGAAATAAAAACTTTTCCATTCGTTATAGGCAATCTCTTAAAATTAGCTGATGCTGTACTAGTTAGTACAAAAAAACCTATCGTGGTTTTGATATACAAGTTTTGATTGAAAAAGACAAAATGCGGACATCGCTATTTTTTAAATCTGTATTGCTTTGATGTATGACAACATGAGCCAATGTTGAAAGACACATTGTTCTTACGCAAAAGCTCGTGACATACAGAATTACGCTTCACTTTTCAGGATGTGAGTATTCTCTTCACCCACACCACATCCATACTCAGAAATGAAACTGGTCTGGGTAGACCATATCGGTCGGTCTTAAATCCATACCGGCACTAGACTAACAATTTTTTGTACTATTCCATCTTTGGATCATGACCTTTGACACAGTTGATGTTCAACAAAGTTTTATTATACAGCCTCCATGAATTAATAAGAGCAAAAAAGTAAATAAGGCATATCAGTACTGACCAGTCAATCGATTACCAGCCGCTTTGTTCTACTAATAAATGGTTCGTAGCACATCAATAAAGCATTCGTACTTGAGGATTCAGAAAAAAAACAGCTAGTATTCAATCAGTGAGGCACATAAATGCAATGAGAACAGAACATTTTTTTCTCCTTCTTTAATGACAGAAAAAGCTTCTCTGAGGTTGAATATTCTAAAGCATAAATAAAGTTCACAACATACTACGATCATGAAGTGTGTTTTAAGTATAAGAAACGCCTGAAATTGCTACGTTTTCTTAACGAAAAGAAATAAGTTTGAATTGTTGACTTAACATCATGCATCTATATTGTGAATCTGAAACATATAGATGAATCCATAACAGATTTTTTACCTTCATTTTCTATTAGAGACACAGACATACCACAATAACATCTGCTCTTATTTATCTTATAACGATCATTGATCTTGGTATATCATTATGAAAATGAAACCGAACGAAACTTATTTACTTCATATATGGTTTTTTCCAAGTATAAGATTTGCTATGTGTAGAATACGTTGAACAGTAAAAATTCAGCGCGTCTCAATGCATTTTTTTTTTGAGAGAAAGATTTTTAAATGCAATCTGAATAGGCAGAGATGTATCTGCAAATAATTGAAATGAAAACATTGGAGATAATGCATTTACATGCGCTCAATATTTCTTTTTCTGCCTATGTATATGTAAATGCGTGTGAATTTTATTTGATATTATTTTGCATTGTTTTACGATCTTGAAATGCTAATTCGTTCGAAAAATGTATCGACGTATATCAAGAATGAAACGAAAATTCGTCTAAGCATTCTCAAAATTCTATGATTAGAGATTAAAATTATCCTTTAAATTCATCTTTTCTTCAATAAAATAAACAAGTTTCAATCAAATCAAATTCCCAATCTTAGAGCATCTTTCCAGCTCTCAAAACTATATTGCTTGTCCAAAATTGGCATATTAGAGGAAGAAAAAAGGCAAAATAACCTTATATCAAGCGACAGGCGTAGGAGTCCTTTGCGCATGCCGTTCTTTTTCTTCTCGTTTTTTCTTTCTCCTTGAACTTTTGCTACTAAACGATAAGAACAGAAAGACTTTTCTTATATGTAATGTGACAGTGTGACTGCTTACTTTATTAATTTTCTGCATACGACTGAAGGTGAATACTAGCGAAGTAAAATATTAGTGTTTCTAAAAAAGAAAAAGAAATAGTCAATGGCTTCTGGATTCGAAGATGAGAAGCTAAATGCTTGTTGTCTCACTGAATATCGTCCATTGCCTGGATCTCCTAGAGGGCAAATTATCAAGATCGCCGAAATTAGTACTTATCATGTTCCAGGGACAGATCATACAGCCAAAAACAAGACAATTGTCCTGTTAACTGATATATTCGGTAGGTTCTTATCTTTTATGTTGATGTTATTAATACGTGTCAAACATTGAAATAGGTCTGACAAAAAATCCACGTATCACTGCCGATGAACTATCGGAAAAAACTGGTTTCGATGTCTATATACCGGATCTATTTAATGGCGATGCAATTGCTTCATCATTTCTTCAAGGGATACCTCAAGTTCCAGGAGAAAAGATGTCGATCGGCAGCAAAGTAAGTTGTAGGCACCCAAATTAGTTATTGAGAAAACTTTTTTTTCTTTATACAGATTACCTTTGCTGGAAAATTCATTACATCGTTGGTTCCATGGTTATTTCGCCATCGACAAGCTGTCACTCTTCCTATTGTGGAAAAGTTCTTCAAAGTAAATGACTACATTATTGTTTTGTTCTTTCTTTAAGAAACATTTATTAAAAAAGGCTCTTCGCTCGGAAAAAGGAGTTACTAGAGTGCAAGCAGTGGGATATTGTTTCGGTGGCCTTTATGCATTGCTAGTCGGTAGCAAGGAACTTCATCTTGCAGATGCCATTGTTGGTTGTCATGTCTCATTGACCAATAAAACTCACTATGAACAATTGAATGTACCTGCGGCGTTTGTCTGCGCTCAAGAAGACGATCAATTTACGGATGCTCTTCGAGCAGAAGCTGAACAGATTCTCGCTCGTAAGTCAGAAATACCTAGCAAGTTTCTGTTAACGGAAGGAACAGTTCATGGATTTGCTTCTCGACCCAACCCTGACAATACGATCATTATGAATGCATACAAGAAAGGCAATGACTTCATTGCAGAGTGGGCCAAAGCTCATCTTTAACAGTTACATTCCTTCATTATTGTTACGAGCGAGTTTTTCGGATATACTCGAGTCTATCTTTATAACTAAAACAATATTCTAAATACAAGTAGAATATATTATTAAAGATCGACTGATCATCGAATAAATCAAGTTTCATTTTCATGAATGTTCAATGTGATGATAGTGAAAGAACCTTCATGTTTGGCATAATACCTGCTGATTTTTTATTCAACATATCATTTTTCTTTCATTACCAAAACTGTACAAAAACATAGCCTAAGCATTTGGAATAATGATTCTTTTTTTGGCGGTAATTATTTTCTTGCTGTGTTCTATCAATCGCACGGAATTCAACTGTGTAACAATCTTATGCTATTTTGTGTGTATATTAACTAGATAGAGTATCATAGTATAAATGATTGATTGATTTTTTTATATAAAAAAGTAACTCAACTTTATGAGATATAGCTATAGAACATCGGGAAAATAATGAGCATTGGTATTCAAAACAATTTATTCAATAAGAAAATTCCTTTGATAATATGATGTTTGCAGATTTCACCAGTTTTGTTTCTTTCGAACAAACTGATGCCCATATCTGATGATGCACCATAACAAAAGTATTACTTAAAAATTCTGAATATCACTTGCCTTCCTATCCTTGTCATGTGCATCAAATATTGTTAAGAACTATTTTGATTTTACATTTCTTGTTACTGTAGAAAACTTCATTTGATTCATTATTCAAAGAAAAAAAAGCAAATCACAATTTCAACAGGCATTCGCTATCTATTCTCAAACGGTTTCAAAACTAAGAGGTGATTATTTTAGGGCGGAAACTCGGCAAACGATTATGATTATAACTAATGTAGTGACTGATTTGCATTTGGTTCAATCTCAATCAACTCAATGCTATTAGATATAAGAATATTAAACAACAGAGTTGCGACATAGTTTTAATCTTAAAATGAGATGACATTATGTACTTGTTTCTTTATATAGTGATAAAATCGAGACTTGTATTTCATGAATCTCTCGATGGCAACTCACATTCACATATGCACCTTCAGCAAGTCTACTATATCTGCTTCTCGGAAATCAATGATATTTGTATCTAGATTTGAATATTTCATCATCGCATAAAGTTCAAAATGTTGTGTTGATCCAGTCTATTCGAGACTGATGTGAACTGGTTTCAATTATAACTTGGAGTTACATTCTTTTGATAGTTCGTCAAAGTGGTCAATCGAACGGTCCAAAATGTTTCACTAGATTACAATCAATTTTCAATTTCAATCACATATTCCTTAATCAGCATCCTTAGGTTTGTAAGATTTGAAAATAATTAATCGATTAACTAACAAAAAAGATTTTCGAAATCGCTGTAGCTCTCTCTCCATGGGTCTGAAAAAGTGTAAAATTTTTTCACAAGCTTTGCAAGATATATTATGTGATCCTTTCTGTTCAAGTTCACTTCTTAATTCTTATCAGAAACAAATTTTTAAAAGATACACAGAGCCAAAAATTGATTCTATCACAAAATAACATTTCACTTGAAATTCAATTTTCAGATGAAACAATTATTTGCAGAGATTATTTCTCTCCAAGAACAATAGAAAAGGATTGGAAGAAAGATAACAATACTTAAAAGAGAACAGCAAAAAGTGAACTATTTCGTCATTTTTCAATTTTTCAGTCTAATTTTTTTGAAACTAAAAAAGCCTCGAATTTACATTAAAATGTCTTGTCTGGCTATTTGTGTTAAATGCATGATTACATTGCAAGAAAAAGTACAGAAACTAAAGAGAGATTTGCGAAAGTTTCATATTTATAAAAAAAATAAAGATTTTCAATGAGGCAGGATCATTTGAACCATATTTGCGCAATTTTGCATTGATGATTGGTCACCTTGGTGTTATCGAAATTCGTATGATCGGTTGGCTGCATTTAGCCTTGAACGAAATTTTCTTAATATTCTCGTAACTCCGTGAGTAACTGTACATTTCGGCTACTTGATTTTTATCACCCATGTTATTCCAATTGTACTGCTTCCCGTATCGCTGACCACACTTCCCAAACTATTTACGATCTGTCTCTATTACTATTTTTGTTCAACCATTATATATTTCTATATCAGATAGAGATAAATGATTATTCGAGTAAGAAAACAAGAGCGAATAAAGATATGAGTGTGGATGTGTCGGCATGGAGGAATAAACAATCCACACCTCACAACTTATTTTTTGTAACTGTCCTTTTTTTAGCATCAGATCATTTTGAGAAAGAAAGCATCCTCAATTGCTCAACATTGCCAAAAACTCTTCAAACGTCTACCATAATCAACTTTGATATGAATCGAATAAAATGATCTTCAACTCAAGTTTAAAACAAATGAACTGGTCAATAGCGTCAGTTAATATGAATTTGAACTTTTCTATGCCTAGTTGCAACTCTTTATCAAAGTCAACAACGATATTTCAAAACAGTAGTTGTCTATATTTATCTCATTAACATGATCTACAACCACTTCTTGGTCACTTTTAAAAAAATAGTCCATGAATCAAAATATAGCAGAGATATTCAGCTTTTTTTCTTCGGTATAATAACTTATGAACTACCCAGTACATACGGAGTAGATCTAAGGTATAGACATCGATTAAATATAGTAAGATAAGCATAGATATAGACGAATAGACAAGATACAGGGAAATAAACAGAGATACACGCATAGAACTTTAGATATACGTGCATATTTATTAGAAAATCATTAAATAGTAGAATCTTTAAATGAATGTCAAAAATTTTCTTCTGGTTCATCGCAAACATATTGCTGTGCTCTGTTCGATTTTCTTCTTTCATTTTTGATAGAGTAAACGGGCTTTGATCATGATTCTTTCACATAAGTTGGTTGACCAGCACGCTGCAATTGTATTTGAAGCATCATTCATTTCACTCAACCGAGCTTCCAGGTCTCTGACTTGTTCTTTATAAAATGTCAGTATGATGTTGCCAAAACTACCATGCAATCTAATATGTTTTCGTCATAAAATCCCTGCAATCCAAGAGACTGATTATTTGACTGCATAAAAAAGACAACCCCAATTATTTCAAAATATTTCACATGATCAAGAGTAAATCCAATTATGGTAAGAATAAGACCTATACTTATTGTCAATAAGAACACATAAAAACAGAATCCACTAGGGCGTGTTTTATCGATAAGAGAAATCGAATAGAATGAAGCCGCAGATTATGCAGATTAATGAGATGAGCACCGAAGCGTCTCCCTCTAATGAATGAGTCAGTGTATACTGGTAATAGTTACAATACGGACGTATTCTAACAGACGGAATAAGATACACTGACTTTTACGATTGTTTACTCATATCAACTAATCTACTTAGTGTAAAAAGAAAAAAGGGCACTCTTGAGTGAGACATTAGCTCTTATCCATTCTGCGCTCTGAATTCAACAAGAAACCGTTAAATATCTTTTCATTAAAACCCTTTTCTTTCTTGTCTAAAATGCCCATTGTTCAAAGATGGCGCTCAAGGAAACATCTTGAAATACCATATTATATTAAAATCCATTCATTTGGACTAGAAACTACTTTCTTTTGAAGGTTTCTAAAAAAAGGCCTTTTCAGAAAAATCCATTTTTCCGAATTGAAAATTATCTCACAATAAGGTAGCCATGAAATAAAGATCTTCATTTATTCAAGAAACTTTTATTATTGTATAAGCTTTTCCACCACCAAAAAAAACCTTTTCAATAAGGATGTTGTATAAAACTACTGCTTTTCATTGTAGACAGGATTTTTGTAGCTGAACATTAATTTTAAATGAGGTAGCCTTCAAGAATAAGATTTTCCAAAGTTCAGAAAAACTTTGTTGGCTAGGCGTAGGACACTTACGGCTAAGAAGTAGTACTAGTATTCTGTATAGTTAAAGAAAAAGATGTTAAGACTTTTTTTTTTCTAAAGGGAATATTGTATGAATAGTAAATGATAAGATATGCAAACACTCAATCCAAACTACATATTCATCTTTTAACTCACAGTGGATGATATTGTTGCTAAAGTGGAGTGGGTGTGAGTGTTAACTTACCCCACATCCACACCAATTTCAGACCATCCAAACAACCTTTTGAAATAAAAAGAAACGTATATCAATTTCTCAATGTTGGCATATTTGTTTACCGCCTACACCATTTATTAATTTAAATCGTGTTGTGTTCCATTTTAATGTAGTCTTTCAATATGTAGCCCAATATTATTGTAGTCTCGCTCTCGTATTTTCTCTTATAATACACTCTAATTGTATTCTTTTGGCCAAGCATGGGCTATTTGTGTGACTCAATTATCTAGTTCAATTTAATTGATAAAAACGTGAATGATAGAATTCAAAGCAAGATGTATCCTTTATTTAGAATTCAGATCATCTTGACCAATTACACAGCAAACATTATATGACATTTTAGCTAAACTATTTATTTTCTTCTATCGACCCACGAAAAAATTGAAATTATGTTTGAGGAAAACTTTTTTTTGAGCTGACATGTATTTCTTAAAATGAGACAATGAAATCAATATTTGTCTCGGTATTTTTCTATCGCATTTTGTCAGCTTAAGTAATTGAAAAATTGATGAAATAATATATTATAGCGTTGTTACAGTTTCTCATCTATAATAAAATTTATTCACCTGAAATTGTGTATTTATTTACTACTCACTAGTTAGTTACAATAATCTGCTAAAGCCTAAAAAAACTTTCCTTTGGTTAAATACAAGAACGATCAGTTTTAAAATCAAAACAGAACTTTTGAAGCATATGGCTAGATATTAATACAATTTAATTGAAAAAGTCGTGAGCAAACATGAGTTAAAAATAAAATGAGTCACTAATGTTCAGAAAGAGAAAGTATTACATTGAATAAATCTTTAAAAAAAAACAAATGTTTGATACACAATTACATAGAGATTTAGCTATTAGAATTTTGTCGAAACAGAATTTGAATCTATTTGCCAAATTCTGGAGTTGGTCCAGCCGACTTGATTTGTGTATTTTCAATGACAAAATGCCAATCAGCTGTTGGATTTTCAACACCCTCGAAAGGTGCTTGCAATTCTAGTTTTGTTCCATTGGATAACGTAACTTCAATGCGATCGACCACTTCACGAATGTTGTATGTACGCCGAGTAATTAATCTTTCCGAAAGATAACGTGTTTTACCCTTCTCTACATCCATATTCAAACGTGTATTCTTAATTTCTCCATTATCATATTCAATACCTTCGTAAATGAGTACAACTTTAGCATCATAATCTGAGACATTCTTCAAGGCACAAGCATAAATTTTACGACGATAATTTCTATCGCCTTGAGCACTCATGATTGGATGTAAAATTGATCACTATTAAATGAATAAATGCTTATCGACGTATGAAGGTAAGAAAATGAAACGGGTGAGATATTACGGTGAGACGGAATTTCGCCAATAAGAATTTCGCCAACGGAATTTCGACAGTGTCCATTTTCCAGTGTAATTTCAAAATTTTTCGAAATTCCACTGGCAATTCGACAATATTGTCGAATTNAATGGACATCTCAGTATTTTAGTAATATCTCTGCTAGTCAATGAATCTTTTAACCGGAGTTTTGTCAATTTTTAGCATTCTACTTGTGAAACATGATAAGCCATTTTGAAGCTCCTGAAAAGTTTGTTTTAGGTCACCGCTGAAAATTCCATCCGACGCTTGAACTTTTGTTTGACTGAGTTATTTCCTTGTGTACATATTTCGAATTTATGGCAGAACTAGAGTGCCATTTTAATAAACTGTTGCGACTATGTTCTGAGCTCATGTTTTAAAAGTAAGTAGTTTTGTCGCCTTGAAGGTAAATGGTACCTCTATTAGACTTAAGCAGCGCTCTGGTATTCATCGCATATTTTATATAATATGTGGGAAGAGATCACGATTTATCATGTTTCTACGTGGTTGTGTAAGAAATGGCATCTTATGTTCATCGCCAGCCTGCTTGAACGAACTTCACTGAAGGTAGCGAGAGTGGACACACGTGAGAATATTGAAAATCAAAGATGAGAGCACTCGGGTATCTGTTCTATCGGCTAGAAAAGAAAAATTGGCACTTCGAAAAACTGCAGTTAAAAATTCGTTGTTTTAGAGTCGTTTTGTCTTCAACCTACAATTTGTCATCTTTACTTTAAATATTAAAACGCTTTTCTACAGTTTTGTACAGAATTGAATGAGGAATCATTTCATAAAAAATCTTAGTTTGAACGATTGAGAACTAACACAGATATTACTAAAATACTGAGAGGTCCATTATTCCTGGAACACCTACTACATTTCATTTCTTTCGTTCTGTGTAGATATAGTTATTAGCTCTAGTACTCTCTAGTGAGTTCTCGTCTCTCTTCAACTTTCTAGCACATTCTTTGGATTTCTAAAACTCTTTATATACATATATACCAGTCATTTGTAGCAATAAAGTTCGTTATACGTACGTGATAAGGAAGACTTTCCTTTGACTAGCAACTGTTTAGTGGTTGACTACCTTTACAAAATGCAATCAATTCCAGTTGGATTTCTGCAGAATCGAGTGCATCGTTTTCAAATGTATTGGTTGGGTTTTTCGCATCCGTACAATGAGCGTATCAAAATTTATTTTTATCAACATAATGATAGTAATGTTTCATATGAAAACCCATCATATATGAATAAATCTTTAGGTCCATTATAATCACGTTTATTTACTGTGCTTGAAATTGCTACCATAGTTACCGAATATATAAATGAACTGCTAAGATTGATACCAAAACGTTATATACTGTGTGCCAAGGGAACACGTTTTGTTACTCAGTTAATTCTTACTGTAATCAATTTATTTCTTATTTTCTCCTATTGGATGGAAGCAGATAAAAAGATAACTGTTAAAGATAGCTTTAAAAACAACACGTAGGTTATAGATGAAAAAAAAGCCTGTATCTTATCTTCTTTTTTTGCAACTTGCTCTATTGATATTTTGTCCATGTCAGTTTGAAAATCTCGTTGGATTATCAATATCACTAAGTTAAATTATCTTTCATCCTCTTACTATTCTTAAATAAGTTATAAATCATTCTAATAACGAAAAACTATACTTATTCACAACAGTTGAGTGGTATGTATATACGACGCCGGTGAATCTTTTAGGTGCGGTATACATATATGTTACTAATAATTATTTTGCATTCGGCAGTTGCTGTCTGATGGCCTTGCCCATGTACTTGGAAACAAAAACAAAGAAACCGGCTACAACAGAGCTTCTTTGACCATTCTAGAATTTTCTATTGGTAATCGAAAATTCATAAACAGAAGAAGAGCAAAAAACACCCACATCCTCAAATGCGCTAAAAATTTGGATTTAGAAGTTTGAGATGATGCTGAATAAAATGAGAACGTCAAATCAAAAGACTAAATTTTACCAAGTACTTCGATATATGGTATTATCCTCGACGATCCCACGGACTCTCTTAAGCATAATAGGCACCCTATTATATTTAAGAAATCTTTGCTTTGCTTTAAATTTATACATTAAATGAGGGACGATTCAATAAAGAAACTTTTCAATTTAGTCTATAAAATAATGCAGTGTTAAAACGACCTGATGAACGACGCTTGAGAAAGTTCGAAGCTATAGTCGTAATATATCTTAAATAGAATATACATCCCACATGCCTGATGAAGCCCTTAAACAAGGTCGAAACGTCGTATACTACTTTGAATCTATTTTATTCTGTAGTGCTTAACATATCCTTTTGATTTTAACTACGATTAGAATGATAATCTATGTTTTAAGATACCCCTTTCGATATTGTCTATACTTTAAGTTGTTAGTCTTTGACTTCCATATTGATTTATTCACAAATTTTCGAATTATTAAGGTATTCTCATAAAATATTTTACTGATTATATGTAGTTTGATAGATTCGAAAGATACCTGGTAAGCCTCTTAAGCAAGAACGAAACGTCATATACTGCTTTGAATCTATATTTGTTTTGAGTGTTTAACACACCCCTGCTATATCTTATCTGCTTTTATGGTACATATCGCATTTTTTTATTATTTTCTGTTGCTGCCCACATATTTTCTCTTGTGATACATCGCTCTGAAAGAAAAAGAAACATCGTCAAAGCATTACTTTTTATGAGAAGGAGAGATATGCTTTGAAAATGGAGATGCATATATATATATATATCATGATAGATAATGATACTCTTCTTGCTGGGACAGGCCTTGAGCTTTTTGGTGTTGGAGTAGAAAGCGTCAGAAAATCAAATCAAAACAGAACCAGAGCAATTAACAGTATTCTCAAGCTGCCTACATCATGTACAACTTTATTCCCTATACCATTGGATGAACGGACGAACAATTTTTGAGGCCAAGCTGAATTGTGACTTGGATTCAAGTCATTCTTAAAAAAACCAGGATTTCACAAAATAACTTAGCGATTCGGCCTTGCTTTTATCATGAATATATATATACTGTGTTCATTCGATTCGAATTCTTGACTAGCAAAAGTTGACTAAAGGATAATTATTGACGGGGAATCCGAATCTGATATTAGATTGTGATTTTAACAATAATCAAAGTCTAATATCAGACTCGGATTTTTGGTCTATGATTACCCTTTGATCAACTTTTCATTAGTGAAGAATTCGAAAATTTCCACTGAATTAACGTTTTTTACACTCCTGTTTTTTTATTACATGTTTACAAGTTGACTTTCATAAAAGGATCATGACAAAAAATGGAAAGATAAAGCAAACCAAATTTTAAGATAAATTAACTCAATTACATAAAAAATGATTTGCTTAGATTTGAGAAATAAATTTTTTTGAGCAGCGAATTGCTGGAAATTAGATGGGGCATCCAATAATCACACTCGTTGGATCATAGTGAGGAATTTGAAAAGAAGGTGACCTCAATTGCATTTGAGTTGGATTAACCCTCTCTAATCCTAGAAAGGTTGAAAATTACTCTCTTTCTCATATGCAGCTTAAAACTTTCTGCTTAAGACTAAAAATCTTGCTCAACCCCACTCTCCGACTCGAAGCTTGTCCCTAACAGTAAAGATATCCTGACTTCTTCTCTTTCAATTGATGAAAATCGCAGATTGATAGCTCAAACTAGTGCCAAGATATTCAAAAAAACAATGGAGTCCATTTAAGTATGGCGCTAACAATAGTTGCTAATTCATCAAAACCATTATAACCACGCCAATTTCGTCTAATTTCAATTTTTTTACAAGTAAAATTTTCAGAACAATGAAAACCACCTTTTGTTGGCGAACGATATGTATCAGGTATCATTAAATCTGGCTTTGCCACGTTACTTAAGCACATAACAAATGAAATAAATCAAAATAAGTCAAGAAAAAGTTATTTTCTCATACTTTAAATTGGCACCGTTTCTAATACAATGGAATGTAAGTGATCCAAAAACTGTACATCTAATATGGCATATAAACTCATAAAGAATAGAAAAAACACGGTTACATTAACTTGTGAACTCGAACGTCTAAATTTTAAAAAAATCCATAGTTTACATAATTAGCAATCATTTTTTTTATTAACATACTGAAGCATAGATTTAATCTGGCTTTTAAGTAGTTCAAATTTAAGAAATATTTTAAGAACTTTTATAAGAATAACTGGACGTGACAAACAAATTAATGTCAAGTAGAAACATTCATTCATAATACCAATAAATTCGAACATCTATGAATAAAAAGTAAAAGTAGAAAACATTTAGAAAAAAAAACATCCAATAAAAATCTTTTACTTGTAAGATAATAGAAAAATAGATGCTTAAAACCATAATCGCATCAAAATGACTTCATCGATCACGTAAATAAGATAAATCACCAGTAAATATTCTCCGAGCTTTCATTTTTGCAGCCGCTTCAATCGTTCATATAATTGCACAAGTTATATCGATGCTAAATATAGTATATTGAAGCAATGGATCATATTCAAAATGTTTTTGGTGTATTCTTACATGTTGAAATAAAACTTAAAAGACCAGTAAGACGAAATATATATCAAGTTATTGTTTTTTTCGTCCGCTCGAGATTACCACCCGTTGAATCTTCTTGCCTATAATCTATTAATGGAACAAAATCACTATGAAAACTTTGTTTTCTCATCAATGTTATCATCGATGAAATGGTAACGCCAGCCGATGAGACTGCTGCTGCCATTCTATTTTCTTATTATATTTGTCTACAAGAAAAAGACAAAAAGAAAGACCTCGACCAATTGAGGATTAGTAGGGTGTACAAAGCAAAGAGAAAGAGAACAAAACGAATTGTATACGATCTAATATGGACAGAAGGAGGATATATTTTGGCTCGTGATTTTCTATTATTTGCTATTCAGAATTATATACAGAAAACGTTACACGAGTATGAAATAAATGAGAATCTTCCTTGAGTCAAGTAGCACATGCTGTCGTTGTCGTCTTTTGGAAAATATAGAAAATGATGATGACATCGTTTTTGTTTCTCGTCTTCTTCTTTTTTTTCTGTTTGCTTTTTTGCTTCTTTGCAAACAAGAAAATGCAATGTCCACTAGATAATTTTAGTCTTATTCGTCAATTGACTTTTGTGGAACTCACATATGCTTTCGAAGAAAATGGTGAGTGTAAGTTTAACAACGAGTTTTTCTGGCTTCCCTCACCATTACAGATATCCCCTAATGACAGACCTTAGCAATCGAGAATAACAAGCGTCAGATTTCCTAGAGTTTCTTTTTGCAAAATTCATCGACTGATAATTTTGAAAAATAATGAATATCATTATTTGTGAGTTGATTAATGTATATCATAGTGCGTAAGATCTATTGTAGATATCATGAATATGTAAAACAGACTTATTTGTCACTTAATCCAATGATTATAATAATAAGAATGTTAAATTAGGAAAAACGAATTAAAAAAAGAAAATAATGAGCGAATAGCAATAATGCAAGCAAAAAATTAGACGCCCGTAGAAAAAAATAAAAAAATTCTGTTCGAAATGAAGAAATTAGCGAGGTCATTATTCTGGACCTCGATTATTCTGCAAAAAAGCTATAGTCCACGAGAGGTTTATCACTTTACGTATTTTGTATTAGTTTAATGAGGCTAGAGAGCATATGTGAGTTCCACATTTCAGCCCCAAAAGGGCTGTGCTAACAAGCTTTTCTTTCCACAATCTTCCTTTCTATTCTCTATTTCCTCATAGACGAGCCTTGGGGGACATAACATCATGTAGAATAATGTCGACTAGTCAAGGGGGAAACATCGTACTTTTGTACTTTAAAGTACGTAAAGTACATTAAAGTACTTTAAAGTACCTTAAAGTACCTTAAAGTACATTAAAGTACTTTAAAGTACATTAAAGTACCTTAAAGTACTTTAAAGTACCTTAAAGTACTTTAAAGTACATTAAAGTACATTAAAGTACGAAAGTACAAAAGTACGATGTTTCCCCCTTGCGACTAGTACACACGAGAGAATTTGAAATTGCATCTTTATGCTACTGACAACAGGAAGTAACTTGTCTCGATCTATTGCAAGTTGCATGTTCCTTATTAATAGCACCTAAAAAAAGAGATTAGCATAATAATCTGATCGGTACTAGAGGGACAATCAAAACAACAATTCTACTAAACATACACTTGTCGTATCTAATATGTTCGCATGTCATATTTCATTACATTTTCCCAATTAATATACATATATATGTAAGAATATGTGAATCGATTGACATTGAATTACAAGCTTTTTTTCATAGTCCTCACTTATCCCTTCAGTTTTTTATTTCTAGAATTTATCTAGTCCAGATATGACCGATTAATTCAAAACTTCATAAAACAAACAGACAAACAAACAGGACTATGTAAACAGATATTCACAGTGATTAGCAAGTAGTCAAGTTCTATTGCTCTACAGAGATATAAGGAAGAGTGCTAATTTTCTTTCATGTAACCAGTTATTTCTTTTTACATTCTGTTGTCTGGAACGTACTGCTTGGCTTCAAAAGAAGAAGCGTAAAAGTAGCTGATGAACAACTTACATACACACATTGATAACATCCAGAAGGAACTATCTTTATTCTATCGTCATTTCTATTCGTCTATAATATTAGTTGAAGAGGTATTATACGCAAAAGAAATGGATGTGAATGTGCATGAATGTTACAGAAAATGCAATAAGACCAACCAGCTTCGCTCTATCCTACGAGTGATAATGGCAATTACATAACGATCGTACTGGAAGAACAGTGAGAAGACGAGCACAACATAGATTGTATCTGAATAGTAGCCGTCGAGTTGTGTGAAAAGGAACAAAGAATGAAAGAGGTAAAGAAGAAAATCTATCTGTCTCTCGTGATAAAGCTACTATACAGATTTAAAAGATAGATAAACGCGGAAATTACAGAAATATGTAGTTGCAGTTTGATGAGGCAGAAAGCAATGCCTATATTGAGTTTTCATTGTTTTTCTCATTTTTCTTTATTGTAAACATTCTACAAAATAGCACTTCTAACCGAAATAGAATACTATTGTAGCTTAATAAGTTGAACCAGGCATGAAATATATCTCGTTGCGTGTTGCCTAATTCTTAGAAAAAGAAAGTGTCATACTTTCTTTTTCTTTCTAGACAAAAAGAAAACTTTGTTAATTATCATTGAATGAAACAACTTTCAAGATTTTTTTCTTTGAAGTTAAAATAAAAATTCTTTATTCTCCGAACATTTTTTCTGCTCTACAGATGTTATTCATTCATTCATTTTTTTGTTGAACAAACTACTAGTGTTGATTGCATAGGAATTTTACGTCGACAATTAGCGCGTAGGAGCAAAAAAAAAAAGAAATACGTATCAATCATTTTCTTTTTGCCGATAATAGCAAAGCAAAGAGTCAAATGTTAACATAACCGAAGAATCAATTATTTACGCTACCTTTATAGAATGCAATCGGAATGCATCTGAATATATTTTATTAAAATAAAAATTGCACAAATCAATGTCTATAAATAACAAAACCTTTGCATTATATTTGTCTGAATAAATAAAAAAATAATATCAGAATGTTCACTCAGGAACTTTTACACTTTAGGACCCCAAATAATCAACTTTCTTACCCTCACCCACACTTTCGTGCTTGTGTGTAACCAGTCAGATGCCTGGGGTTCTAAAGTGTAAAAGGACCAATTTATCACAATTACTTTTTGGCTTAGCTCGAGATGAACAAACAAATTATACATTTCGTGATTTACAATTAGGTCAACCAGCAAGACGATTTCGTGAAGCAGGATTCAATAAATTCCGTAAGAATTCTTCTCAACATTATTAACTGGCACATTAATAATGTATGATCATATATTTAGCAGATAGTAATAGATCGATTGATTTCTTTGCTGTTTTTCGACTCCTTGTCCATGATATGCTCAAATCAGGTGCTATTGATATTGTTTATATGATGTACAAAGTAATTTTTATATCTTAGACTAATTATCTCTTTTAATACTTGTGTATTATTCATTGAAAGGATCCTGGTTTTTGCTGTGCTAAACAAAAATTTCTGGGTTTATTAACAAATGTTACAACAATAAATGAAGTTGGATATTTTATTCTTGATCGTTATACACAATTTCTTATTAGACTTATTCAAGGTATTCGTGATGGACATTTAATTGAAGAAAAAATTCCATCATTATCTGTTCTTATACGTTTATGTAAAGTTATTGTCGAAAAAATCTTCTTAATTATTATCAACATTTAATTGATATGCAATCTATTGATATATTAATTGATCTTTTTGAATATCAACAATATAAATCCAATGATTCAATTGTTTATTTTATCAAATTTGAATCACTTGCGCTTCAATGTCTTTATATTACATGACAATGTGCTGAACATGTAGATATGTGGTCAGAAAGTATATCTAAAACAATAAAGAATTCGTATCTTGTTAATCATGGTTTTCTTTTTCATTAATGATAGAAGCTCAAATTCGTCTAGTGAATTATTGTTGTAAACTTTTGTATAAATCAATATTGGATAATGATAAAGATGATAGGTCACAACGAATAGAAATTAATCATATAATTTATGCTGAACAACATGGTATAATTCATTCATTATGTTATAGTATATTAACATTTTAAAGTATTGTTCGATGTCGAAAAGAAATTGAAAGATTTTATCGTGAAAATGAACATTTTCGAGAATTACTTAATGCTATGTAGAGACCTGCGGAGTCAACTTTTTTCATTCCAAAACCCGACTCCGACTCTGAAAAATTTCTTTCTTCCGACTCTGACTCCGATTCCGAAATCTTTCTTTTTACGACTCCGATTCCAACTCCGATTCCGAATATTTTTATTTTTTGACTCCGATTCCGACTCCGAAAAACTCCGAAATTTTTTAACAATGTCATTTAAAAATAAAACGTTCTCAGCAGCCAAAGGACTCTTTAATGACTTAACATGCGCACGTTTTACACTAAAAATCTCAAGTT
>CAJNSZ010000006.1:717423-745209 GCA_905329745.1 Rotaria sp. Silwood2 | reverse complement strand
AGCCGACCCAAGCAATTTAGCAGAATAACATGATGGATAGATTTTGAAAAAAAGAAAAGAAAACTGACTGTCCTTGTTTATATCGACTAATTTTTGATTCTTGTCCTAGACGATCTTTTGTATTAACATTATAACGAGCTTCGACAAGAAGTTGACAAAATTTTCGAAAATTACTTTCACGTGCAATTGTAAATAAAGGTGTATCAAAATATGGATGGTTCTCGCGAAGATCTTCTTCTTGTTGATTTCTAAACAAAAAAGGAAAAATACAGAATTCGTTTATCTCAAATCGTAGTTTTTTATATATTATGTATGGGAAAAATTATTTGTTAGCAATTTGGCTTCGCAAAGCATGTGCATCTCGGAATCATGAACTTTTCTAGAGAAAAAAAACTAGCGTTAACGACGTGACACGAAAAAAAACAGAATACAAACTTTCACTACATGATTTCTAATTAATTTAGAAGAACTCAGAATTAAGGTAGCACTAAATAATACATTTTGTAGACAAATCCTGAAGTCTAGAAAATCTCTATAAAAAGATTTTTTTCTGAGCATGAATAGATTTTTCCAAAAAAACCGATTTACTTTTTGTTAGCGACGTGACAGAATGCGAATACTTTTTACGAGGCAAATTTTTTCGAGTTCGATCCTGTTGTTCGCTACTTCTATTTTTTTAAATATTTTTACATAGATCTATAGTAAAAGAAATTATTCAGAAAAATAACTCTTCCAAAGAATCAAAGTCAAATGAAAGGTAGATATATTCCGTATTGCCTACAACGGCTTATTTACCGTTTTAATTCAGCTTGTTGTTTTCGATATTGAAATACTTTGATATCATACTCATCTTGATTACGACCATGTAATGCACCAATATCTCCATTTTCACGTATAACATGTACTGGTTTTGGTCGATAACCTGAACGACGCATGGAATTTCTATTCGAATATTAAAAAAAAAAAGTTCAATGAAAAGTTTAAATTAATAAATGATTTATTTTCGTTTCTTTTTTATTTCATACTTTCGATCAAGTCGAATTTTATTTTGTTGTACAAATATTGATAATTTATTATCAGCTATACTTGCTAAATGTACTTGACTAGCATCACCACTTAATAAACGTTGATTACTTGCATTTCTATAATATTCTTTTGATTATATACAAAAAAATAAAACAAAAAAATAATTTAACTAAACCTGATAATATTAGTTACAGCTGTTCGTTTCATAGTTTCGCCTGTTGGTCGATATTCTGGTGTATGTAATGTTTTAACTGTATGTTTTTTATTATATATATTCATTGAAATTTCAGGTGGATATGAATAAATATCATCTTGATTAAGAAATTGACGCATAAAACTATCACGGATTTTTGGAATCATAAAATCATGTGGTAAACGTGATAATTCAATCATTTGAGGATGATCAGGAAAACGTTCAAATACACGTAAACGCCATGGCAATATTTGTTGAGTTTCAGCACTAGCTTCACGTGTTTTTAACTAAAATAGAAAACAAAAATAATAAGAATCAAATTTAACAGAAATTCTAATAACAATCGAACATGTTTAAAGTTGTTGAAATCAATCGTTTTGTAATGAAGGCATTTCTGAGCAAAATATGATATTGAACTAAGCAGTAGATTTTACCTAAGCTTTTGTTCAAGAACTTTTTTCAACGTCGTACGGTTGGAATGAGAAAAAAGACTTCAACTAGTGCATTTTGTAGGGTATATTCTGATCTACAAGCTGATGTATACAAAAAGATCCCAACTTTTAGATACAAAATTATCCGTCCGAATAAATGTTTCAACTTCTCAAATACTATTTTACTATTCTTGAAAAAAAAACTGAATTAAAATTTCTCAGCCCATATTCGAAAAGAACAAAAACATCTTACCTATAATTCGTACTCTAACGGGTAGCACAAATTAAATAGGACAAAATCATTTCCTTCTTTTTTGTTTTAGATCACTTCGATACATTTTCAAAAAGTCATTCTATAACTATTCGATTGAGAATTTTGTGCGCTGTGATTTCACGATCTTTTCAAGGTTCTAATTGCTATCGTTCGTATGAAAAAGGCTAGAAACTAATACCTAGTGGTATTTTTGTACGCATTTCAGAAAAACCTGCTTTCCAAAATTGGACTTGGTGTATAAAATACTCATTTTTGTCTTGTCAGATGTAGAATTTAATTCTGAACAAAATAGTGTGACTGCTAAGTTGAGAAGTAAAAGCAATTAGGTTTTATCGATTGAAAAGAAGAACAATCATTTCATCCTGTTAGGCAAAGATTTTGCTTGCAAATATTTCTTCTAGAATTTGGAAACATATATCACAAGATGTAAAATTTTGTGTTATATTTGAAATTTCAGCAAACCCTTGTCAAAGAAATTTGTATCGTTTCTTTTTGACTTTTGTAATTGGATGATTAAGCATGTGTTAATATTTGAAATTTTACTTCAACAATAAAAACTTAGAAAACTAACACAAGATTTCTGTAGAGCGAAAAAGTCTCTATCGAATAACTTTCTGAAAGTACATCTGAGTGATGAGAAAAACAAACGGAAATGATTTTATTTCATTTAATCTGCACCATTGGCTGTATTCCTTATATTGAATAGCCATTATTCTTCTGTAGAGTATATAATTATTACTTAGAAAATCTTGATTGATTTCTATATTTCAAATATACATGATTTTTTTGCCTTTTTTTTCTTAGTTCTGTTATCATGCAGCACAATATAATACTCGTTATTCTATTTTCTGATGATCTGTCGAACTCTTACATTCATTTTTGTTGGTATTTACAACAGATGTGAAATAACGTTATAGGTCAAATGTAACACATCATCAATGTCTGTATTTATTACACAGCTATTAATCTACGTCAAAAATTTATCTCTTATCATTATTATTCTTTCTAGTTGATGCTATACTTAGAAATGTCCTAAATAGTTTCTTAATTTTTATGGTCTAATGATCTATTTACAATCCATAACTTCGTCTATAGTAAAAATTTAAAAAACAAGAATCTAATCTAAAACTTAAATTTCATTTTGAAAACCAAAAACAAAATAAAGCAATATGTAAATGACAAACCTGTTTAATCATTTTAACATCTTCATCAAGTTCAAGATTGTCCAAAATGACGGCAACGAAAAGTGAAAGTACAATCTAATTTAAAAAATAAATAAATCTTATATCTTAAATATAACAGCACATGAAAATAAGCCGAAACTTCAAAAACAAGACACAAGACAAAATCTAACAAAATATTCTTCATTTCGCATACCAAATTAATAGCAAGATGATAAACAATAAAATAAATAGCAACAAATGGAGCTACATCTTGAATACTATATAACATTGTATAATGCATAACATCAACCCATCCTTTTTGTGTTAAAACTTGAAACATTGATATAAATGCCTATATATGAATCATATCAACAAATAAAGCTAATCAAATTATTCAAAATGCATTTCAAAAATCACACACATATAAGAAAAAACTTTTTTTTAAAATCTCACTCATGCTCATGCTCATGCTCATACAGTATTTCATTCTTTTAGAAATAACTTACAGAATTAGTTAATAAATGAAAAAAGATAAAGAAAAGTGCTGTTAGACATAAGAAGAATATTCCAAATTCATAAACTTCGTCCATTGCTGAATACATCACTTCTGTCCAACCATCATTCATAGCAATACGAAACATAGACATAAATGCCTGAGAAGGATTTTATTTTATTATACATATATTTTTTTTTCGAACAAATACAACATCGAAAAAAAAACAAGAAACTTACACGAGGAAATGTTTCAAATTGTTTAAGACCTTTAATAAAACAAAATAATTGCATACTAATTGATGATGTTATCAATAATAAACACATTGTAAATAAAATTAAACTACCAAGTTTTTTACCCGGACCAAAAATCTTAATTAATAAAATGAATAGAAATTTTTAGTTTTGAAAAACAAAAAACAAAGATTTCATTTTTCGTTTACTTTATTAAGAAAATCTTCAAGTAAAGGACTTGATTTAAGTAGACGAGCGACACGTAGAACTTGAAAATATGTAAAATGACTTCGATAGAATGATGGAAAACAATGAAGAGTTGTTCCCACAGCAAGCATAAATTCAAATTTAAATATTGATCTTCGAATATAATTTTTAAAACCCATTGAAAAAATTTTAAAAAGTGCTTCCAAATCAAACAATAAAGTAAATAATGTCTAAAAGCAATGTCATAGAAATTTTTTTTTTGTTCTTATTTTTTTTCTAATAGGAATGTTTTATTTCTACCTCAATTTTATGATAAAGATCACGATTTTTTTTATCTATTGTTTCATTATGTGTATGTTTAATAGTTGCCGTAAAAATTGTATTAGCAAGCACAACAATCATAACAATTGTTGTAAACAATGGAGATTGTACCATTTTTAAAAAAATAGCTGGTGCTACACCTTTCTTTTTATTTTCATCTATGTTCACTAATTTTAATGTACTATCATCAGCTTTTTGAAGTATCTATAAGAATTTTGAGTTAAAATTTCAATTCAATATAAGATTGTATTTACTTTTGTTGCTTCAATATCTGATGGTGCTCCTCTTGAACCCCACATTTGTTGGAATTGAACACGAATTTCAGCGAATGTTTCAATAATAACGGCAATAAATACATTCTAAAATAAAATTTTCTTTTTTATCATGAAATTTAACAAATTTGACTTTTGAAAAACTTTCTCATTTTTCAAAGTGTTACATATTTAGAGAAAATTACAGGACGGAAAAACATATAGCACAATAATAAGTTTTTCTTTTTATGGCTGTACAAAAAATTGAATTAATAAAATCAACGATAACTCTTGACGTGTAACCTTGAAGAAAACCTTTTCTCTATTTCAAAGAGACTCATCAACAATTTTGTCGAATATTAAATCTCAAAAAAAATTATATACTCTATGTTCGTAGGCAATAGTTTTAAATTTTTTTATGAAAAATAAAATTTCGTATTTTATAGATAATATAACACTTACTTTGACGAGCCATGCAAGAAAAAAAATTAATGTAATAAAATAAAAAAATGCACGCCATGATGGAAGACTGTCAATAGCTCGATACATAAGAAATACCCATCCTTCTTGACTAGCTGATTCATAAACTGAAAAAAAACTAGTTGCTAATTCATCAAAACCATTATAACCACGTAAATTTCGTTCAATTTCAATTTTTTTACAAGTAAAATTTTCTGGACAATGAAAACCATCTTTTGTTGGCGAACAATATGTATCAGGTATCATTAAATCTGACTTTGTCACGTTACTTAAACAAGAAAAAAAAGTAAACAAATACAATAAATCGAAACAAGTAAAGATATTATTATTTTTTTCATACTTTAAATCGGTACCGTTTCTAACACAATGGAATGTAAGTGATCCAAAAAATTGTACACCTAATATGGCATATAAACTCATAAAGAATAGAAAAAACACTGTTACATTATAAATTTGTGAACTCGAACGTCTAAAATAAAAAAAAATAAAAAAGTTTACATAATTAGCAATCGCTTTTTTTTCTCAACATACTGAAGAATAGATTTAATCTGGCTTTTAGGTAATTCAAATTTGAGAAATGTTTTGAGAACTTTTATAAGAATAAATGGACGTGGAGAACGAATTAGTGTAAAATATGAATATTTATTTATAATACCAATTAATTCGAATGTCTATAAATAAAAGAAAAATTAGAAATTATGATTAAAAAAAACGGAACAAAAAAAAAAATAATAGAAAAATTTTACTTGTAAGATAATAGAAATATAGATGTTTAAAACCATAATAGCATCAAAATGATTCCATCGATCACGTAAATAAGATGAATCCCCCCTTAATATTCCTCGAGTTTTCATTTTTGCAGCTGCTTCAATTGTTAATATAATTGCACAAGTTATATCGATGATAAATGTTGTATATTGAAGATATGGATGATATTCAAATGTTTTTGGTGTATTCATACATGTTGAAATAAAACTTAAAAGACCAGTAAGACGAAATATGTATTTAGCTAATGGTTTATTCGTCCATTCAAGATTACCACCCGTTGAATCTTCTTGGTTATAATCCATTAATGGAACAAAATCGCTACGGAAACTTTGCTTTCTCATCAATGTTATCATTGATGAAATGGCAGCGCCAGCCGATGAGGCTGCTGCTGCCATTCTGTTTTCTTATATTATTTGTCTACAAGAAAAAGACAAAAAGAAAAACCTCGACCAATTGATGATTAGTAAGATATACAAAGCAAAGAGAAAGACAACAAAACGAATTGTATGTGATCTTATATGGACAGAAGGAAGATATATTTTGGCTCGTGATTTTCTATTATGTGTTATTCAGAATTATATGCAGAAAGCGTTACAAGGATATGAAATAAACGAGAATCTCTCTTGAGTCAAGTAGCACATGCTGTCGTTGTCGTCTTTTGACAACTATAGAAGATGATGATGACATCGTTTTTGTTTCTCGTCGTCTTTTTCTTCTTTTTTTTTTTATTTGCTTCTTTGCAAACAAGAAAATGCAATGTGCACTAGATAATTTTAGTCGTATTCGTCAATTGACTTTTCTCTTTTTCCCACAATCTTCTTCTCTATTCTCTATTTCCTCTTAGACGAGTCTTGTGGGACATTACATCACGTAGAATAATGTCGACTAGTACGCAAGGGAGAATTTTAAATTGAATCTTTATGCTACGGACAACAGGAAGTAACTTGTCTCGATATATTGCAATTTACATGTTTCTCACTAATAGCACGTAAAAAAACAGGTCAGGATAATAAGCTGATCCGTACTAGGAGGTCAACCAAAACAACAATTGTGCTAAACATACATTTGACGTGTCTATCATGTTTGCATGTCGTATCTCATTACCTTTTTCTGATATTTATATACAGATATATATATATATAAATATATGCAAAAATATGTGAATCGATTGGGATCGTATTACAAGTTGCTTTCATAGTCTTACTTTAATACATAATGTTATATGTTCTTAGGGGTCTTTTTTATTTCTGTAATTGTTCTAGTTCTGATATGACTGACTACTTTAAAATTTCATAAAACAAACAAAACAATAGAATTACAAAAGAAAATCATAGTAATAGCAAGCAGTAGACTTTTGTTGCTTCAGACACATAATTAATAAACACAGATATATATATATATATTTACAAAGAACGATAGTAATGAGAGTCATAAACGAAGGAAAAAGAGAAAGGAAACGAGAAAATAAGAAAGAGTGTTAATTTTCTTTCATGTAACTCGTTATTTCTCTTTGCTTTCTCTTGTCCGGAACGTGCTACATTGCTTGAAAGAAGAAACGTAAAAGTAACTGATGAACAACTTACATAAACACATCCATAACATATAGAAGCAACTATCTATCTTTCTATCGTCATTTCTACTCGTATGTAATGTTAGTTGAAGAAGCATTACAAGCAAAAGAAATAGATGTGAACGTGCATGCATGTAACAGAAAATGCAATAAGACCAAGCAGATTCTCTCCATCCTGTGAGTGGTGATGGCAATTACACGACGAATAGTATTGAAAGAACAAGAAGAAGACGAGCACAACATAGATTGTATCTGAATAGTAGCCGTAGAACTGTGTGAAGAGGAACGAAGAATAGAAGAGATAAAGAAGAAAATCTATCTGTCTCTCGTGACAAAGTTACTATACAAATCTAAAAGATGGATAGACGGGAAAATTACAGAAATATATAGTTGCAGTTCGATGAGGCATAACACTAGATATATATATACAATTATATATGTTGGCAGTGAAGCAATGCTTATATTGAACTCTTCATTATTTTCTCATTTTCCTTATCTTTTTGTCACTCATTTTACAGAATATTACTGATAGCCAAAATAGAATACTATTGTAAATTAATAAGTTGAACCAGGCATGAAATAAATATATCGTTGCCTGTTGTCTAATTCTTTGGAAAAGAAAAACTGGCATCTTTCTTTTTTTTTTTTTTTTACTCTAGACATACAATAAACTTGATAATAATCATGGCATACAACTTTGAAGATTTTATCTTTGAAGTTAAAATAAAAAATATTTAAAAGCTAAATAACTCTTTTTTTTTTGCTTTCTTTGTTCTCCGAGTTTTTTTTTTTGCCTTCCAGATGTTATTCATTCATTCAGTCTATTGTTGAACAAACCACTAGTGTTGATTGCATAGTAATTTTGCATCGACAATTAACGAGTACGAGAAAAAGAAGGAAATACGCATCAATCATTTTCTTTTTTTTCGCCGATGATAGCCATGCAAAGAGTCAAATGTTAAACATAATCGAAGAATCAATTCTTTACGCTGCCTTTATACAATGTAATCGGAATGCATCACAATATGTTTTATTATCATAAATATTGCACAAATCAATATCTATAAATAACAAAATCTTTCATTGTATTTGTCTGAATAAATAAAGAATATATTAGAATATTCATTATTGATGACTATATTAATGTATAATATTCAACTAGATTCTAGTGACATCTATAATATTTGACTGATGAATGGTTGGTTACATTTAACCAACAATTGGATTAGGAACGAAACAAAAAAGTACATAAAGCATGTATTATCTGCATAGATTAATTGATCTTCAATAAAATTACTGTTTTTGTCTTTTAGAGAAGATCTCTATATACACATAGAGAGAATCGAAAGGAAAAACAATGCGATGCATAGCTGCAAATCGATCGGTACTCACAGCACTTGATCAAAATACAACACTCGCTGATCATGACACAAACAATTGTACAGCAACAACAAATGATATTGATAATATGGATATAATTCAATTTGCTGATGGTTGGTATTCTTATCCTGATCTTAATACATTTGACAGTGATATACTTCTTGCTACACTTACACTTCGAGTAAATATACTTATCTTAATATATACATTTTTATATTCAATTGCTTTCTATAGAATATTAAACCATCAAAAGCTATATCTCCATGGAATATGAAATTAGAAAATTCTACTGGGCTTCTTCTTACGGAAATTGGTATGTGTTTAATGAAGGATCATTTTTCTTTTGATTTTTTTTTCATATAGTTAAAATGTTTTCTTTTCTTTTTTTTGTATCTAGGCACTCGTCAATTGGAAGCATTGTTTAATTTGTCACAATTACTATTTGGCTTAGCTCGAGCGGAACAATCAAATTATACATTTCGTGATTTACAATTAGGTAAACCAGCACGACAATTTCGTGACCTATTGATTTCTTTGTTATTTTTCAACTTCTTGTTAATGATATACTCAAATCAGGTGCTATTGATATTGTTTATATGATGTACAAAGTAACTTTCATATATTATTGTTATCATCTTTTTAATGCTAGTATATTGTTTTTATTTTATTTTATTTTTGTTGCAAAGGATCCTCGCATTCGATGTGTTAAACAAAAATCTCTTGATTTATTAACAAATGTAACAACAATAAATGAAGTTGCATATTTTATTCTTGATCGTTATTCACAATTTCTTATTCAACTTATACAAGGTATTCGTGATGGACATTTAATTGAAGAAAAAATACCATCATTATCTGTTCTTATACGTTTATGCAAAGTTATTGTTGAAAAAAATCTTCTTAATTATTATCAACATTTAATTGATATGCAATTTATTGATATATTAATTGATTTATTTGAATATCAACAATATAAATCAAATGATATAATTATTTATTTTATTAAATTTGAATCACTTGCACTTCAATGTCTTTATATTATTTTACAATGTGCTGAACATGTTGATATGTGGTCTGAAAGTATGTTTTACATAATTTAACAATTAATATTTTGTTAATTATGATTTTATTTTTGTAAAAAATACTATCTACAAAGAATGCTGAAGTAAAGAGGTAGAAATTCGATAATAGAAATTGCTTTCATTTTCGAAGTAATGACCGCAAGGGAAAGAGCGATACTCATCATAACTAGGTCCTTACTGCAACAGACGACCTGTCACCAAGTCGTCGCAATCCTATTTACGTTCCAACAACATTGTCTCGTTATTTTTATTTCTCACGAAGCTGTAAGACATTGGCAGAAAGTATTAAGAATTTTCATAGAAGTTTGTAATATTTCCTTATTGTATGTCTGGGTGATTAAGTAAAAGAATAATGAAGAAATGTATCTCATAAACAATCTTCCTGTGATTAGAAACAGCTGTTATATTATGTTTTCATATATTAATCTTGCAAGAATTGTTGCTAACAGCTTTGTTTTTATTTGTTTTATTGCTAGAAGCTCAAATACGTCTAGTAAATTATTGTTGTACACTTTTGTACAAGTCAATTTTGGATGATGATAAAGATAATTATTCCCGACGAATGGAAATAAATCATATAATTTATGCAGAACAACATAAAATAATTCATTCATTATGTTATAGTATATTAACGTTTTTAAGTATTGTTCGATGTCGAAAAGAAATTGGAAGATTCTATCGTGAAAATGAACATTTTCGAGAATTACTTAATGCTATGAGACATAAATATAATTCTCGAAATGAATATTCATCTCGTGATTCATCAATTTCTTGTGCACTTAATCAACTTATTGATAGTATGTTTGATCGATATGAACGAAAAAAACGTAGAAACTATCATCAATTACCTACAAAAGAATATCTACGTCATCAAATACAAGATGAAGATGAAGAGAATAATGAAAATCGACAATATCGCAAATGTTCAAATTCTTTGTGTCAAATGATTGAAAATGATGTAAGCTATTTTTAAATAACTTCATTTTTATTTTTTTTTAATGTTTTTTTTTTTAAGCAAATAAAATTTGAAGATTGTCCTTATTGTCATAAATTGTTATACTGTAGTCAGTATTGTCGAGAAGTTCATTGGACATTAAATCATAATTTATTGTGTCGACCTATAAGTTCTGACAGAAAAAAAGAAGAATCGACTGTACTATATAAAATGGATGAATTTTCTGGCAGAACACAAATAGATTATCAAAAGAAAAAGACAACATCAATGGCTTATAACTCGGCATTCGAAACATTACCAGTACAAATATCACATCCAATCATTGAAGCAACAGCGGAGATTACTAATGATTTGTGTTATCCATCATCGTCATCATCTTCGAATGTCAAAAAGAAGTCGTTAAAAACTCTCTTATCACTTCTTCGTGTTAGCGGAAAACGACGTTGAAGGAAAAACAAAAAAGAATACTAATTGTTATTTTTAGTAATCTTTTTGTACAATTGAATTTATTTTTATACGAAAAATTGTATCTATTCAATCCTTGTAAAATAAACGTTATGTTTTTGACAAATCAAAAAAAGACATTAGTGAATTTGTTCTTGTTATTTGTTAGAGTTAAACTTGATAGATGAGTCAGAGTATTCGTTTTAGTGATGGTATATTAATTAAGAATAAATGCTGATGATACAACAATAATAGAAAATGCTTTTTTCAGTATCACTATTTAATAAAAATATTGTGCTTTTATATTTATTGAGTTGAACAGAAAAAGCTTTAAGATTCCCTAAGAAAAAGTCGATTTCTGTCAGAAAAATCGAAATTCAGGTGATAGCTCGAGTTCTATTCTTGCATGAGTGATATGTTTTTCTGATCACGCATCCAATATCTTGACCAGAATCGGGTGTGAGTGGATACGACAGACAAAGTTATCAACATCCATTTACACGTATACCTTCATCCGCAATCTATTGTGATCCGACAGAAATTTTTGCAAAAATAAGATGAAGGTGAAGAGAATTATCAGCACGTGACAGGAGGCTAAAAGCTATCATCATGCGGCACAATGATACTTTTAAAGGTCAGATCATTTGTCAAAATGTCCTTTCTCAATCAATTCTCATACTATCATGAGTACTTTAAGCACCACAAGCATTTCTTTTTATGACAACAATCATTTTCTTAATCTTCCAAATATTATGATAATTATTGAACTATTATTCATAGAGTTAATTTTAAACATTGATAAGACGATATTTTATTTTTCAATTTCCAACAAGCGACATTGTGTAACCACCTGTCTAAATGACTCAGATTGATAGTTATAAGGATTCACTGAATCTACATTTCATGCTATTCATCAATCAACCCAACTATTCATGATTAATGAGTTTTCTTCTACTGCTCTTTTTGACCACTGTTTGACCAAACTCACGCTTGCGAGATAGTATTTTGTGCGTTTGGAGTATCAGTCATGAGAATTATTTCAATATTAATATCATTCAATTCTAAAGAGTTTCTGAAGTTTTTTATTATCATCAAGAGACACTGTTAAAATAATCTAGTTTTTAATATTGATCGAAGCAATACTGCTATCTATTAGGTGCCTTTTTATGTACTTTTGATATTCTTCGTTGTAATCATGTGTAAAGAGAAGCACTAACCACATTTATTTTTCAAACTTGTCTGATTTAGTAAAATAAAGAATGAAAGCTCTCATTTTTGTTGCGTATATACTCTCTCATTCTGACGCAGCGAGTAGCTTTTTAATAATGGACCTGCAGCAATGCTAATTTTGTGTTCAAGTTTTTTTTTCTCCAGAATTTTCTGTGTTTCAAGAAATAACATTCTAATGATTCAGAAAGCAAGCATGATTTTTCAAAAGATTCTTTATCCGAAATTCATCACTTTTACAGAGTTAATATTGGACATTCTCTTTCACTTGATAGATTTTGTGCTTCTCATATATTGTATAAGTCTCAAAAGAAGAAGAGAATTCCCAGATATTAACATATACGTAGTTACTATTTGACGACAAATCGGTATAATCTAACATTTAAGCCTCAATCGAAGAAACCAAATAAAGAACTGACAGAATACAATAGTGAATTCTCATTCTGCTATGATTTCGAAACAATATTCGTTTCTGATTTGTTAAAAAGAACATTTGCAAGTTGTGAAGTGTTTATACTAAGTTCCCTTTTATCAATGACTTCTGTAGCACATTTTGCAATAGATTTACACATCTATAAGTTGTTGGTTTTCTATTGAAATCGGCTCTCATAGTCCTACATTGATATGAAGAAAATTAAACGCATATTGGATTAATATGATCCGAGATATTTTAGAAGATCAGTAAATGAAAAAAGCCTTGATCATAGGGATATTCTAGTTCTTTATTCCACCAACTATGTAAACAACCAACAAGATTACCAAGATGGGATAGGTTCATAATCATTTCAGGTTGTTATATAATGCACTTGCTTGATAATATGCTTGACTAAAGTCACAGCTCTGCATTATTGGATTTGATTGATATTACATAAATTGTTAATCGTGCAAGCAATTTGACTTCGGCACGCAACTCCATCGACGAAATAACGATTCCTGAAAATTTCATTCTATATCGAAAACAATAATTTCCTTGCTAGACATAATTTTTTGTCATCAATGCACATCTCGGTTAAGCTCATCTTATGCGCTGCAGCACTCCTGGAGATAAAGATGTCTGTAATTACTTCAGTTGAGCTTCGTGCGCGACAATTGGCGAATCAAAATGCACTAGCAGCAAGTAGGATACTCTGAATTGTTTTTCTCAGAACTCAATTTCAACTATTTTTTAGATGGAGCAGTAGAACAAGATAATACTAGAACTACTTTATTAATAGAAAAATGCTAATAGTCAGGTTTCAGAAAAAGGAACAAGAGATTCTTCTTGAGGGATAGGATGCATAGGTCTTAGCTAATCGATTGCTCACTTAATTTCATAGCATTTAATTTTCTATTCAATACGATAGGAAATGAGGATTGAAGAATAGGACGAGAACGTTTGAGTTTTTTCCTCTGTTACAGATGCTCCTATTTTCGAAAAAGCTAAAAGAAAGATGAAGAGGTCACTGATCGAAGGAATGAACTTTCATGTGTTGAAAAGTAAAAGACAATCATATATTCATCTATATGGAACACTTGTTTGATGAATGATTTTTTCATGTTCTGCTTATGAAAGAACGAATGCAATGTTTTAGTAGCTTTTACTGTCTGACTATTTCCGTTGAACGGAAACTTTGAAGGAGAAAGTCAAGTGAAAATTTTAGGTGCAAGTTGATATTTAATTAATGTTGATGTGCCGTAAAAGATAAGTTCTCCTATGTTGGAAGGTTTCTTCCTATCTGCACCTTTGAGCTTCAAATTGATTAGCAGCTGTGTTGAACAATTTCCACTGGTTTCATATGCAATATCGGGAGCTTTTGAGTTTCTATCGAGACTCGGATAAAAATGCTGAGTAGTGCAGCATTTTACAACAATAAAAGAATATGTTCTAAATATCAATCAGATTTATTGTTCATAGTTTATAAATGATGCTTGGTGAACAACTTTCCATTTATCTTCACGAAACTTCGTGGATGACACTGGGAAAGACTACAACAAGAACAGCTTTGCCAACAATTCGAATAATGACTACATCAGTCACAACAACAATGGCAATAGAACCCACTTCAACAACATCAATGATTAGGACAACAACAGCCAGCCAAAAAACAAGTGAATGTGATAAGAAAGACTGTTCTTAAAACTTTCGATTCTGCAAATACTCCATTTTACTTTTAGGAACTTCGCTCTATGATTTATTGCTCTATATATGTATCTCACCATGATGACTGATACTCTAAAACGCAATCATGCTGATGAGTGCATATGCAGTTGATAAATATTTGGTTAATATTCAGTACTTCTCTGAAGGAACAGTTTAGAATATTAACATAGCTATCAACCCCATATTTCATACTTCCTTATCTCTCTGACAGATTCAATAAAAAACTACTATTCAAAATCATAAAAAGCTATAAATGCAAATTTAAACAAATCTATCGGGTTGTGTTTGTCATATTTTGTCTCCAATGGCAATGAGAATGACATTGTAGTGATTTAATGTATTCAAAGATGACTCAATGTAGATTTTACGGTGTCCGAAGGTACAAATGTTTAAAGTGCACACTATAATTTTCCTTATGACCTACTGAAGAAGTTATATTTTTCTTTGATCACTCTATTGTGAAGAACAGATCATTGATTTTTCGTGTTCCTCTTGCATGCAACTGATCAAATCAATTGGATTTTGTTGGACTATATACAACTAGAATTGTAGGAAGAAAAGAAATAATGGAACGCTTCACAATTTCGCTAAAATCTTATCTTAGATACAACATACAAGATTAACTGACAAAAATTTAATAACTAGATGCTTTCAATAACTATTTCTGATGTTATTTGAACTATTTCGTTGTTGAACATAAGCTCTAACCTTTTTAAATTTCAATTGTAAGATAGAATAAAATTACAAGAGAAATTATACTATCAGTGAGAGTCTCAGTTGTTAGAACAAAAAATAAACAAAGAGTTCTTTTCTTCGTCTTTAACTGTTCTGGAATAGAAGTGTTTTCATAACTGACACTTTGAATATAGAATTCACTTTTACCATCATTTGCTTTTTTCTTTGGCTAGCCACTACAGTGTACAGGCAATCAATTTACTCATCCGCATTGACTACCTCTAGTCCTACATATTGTCGTGCTTATGCTCTATGTTCAGTGGAAGACCAATACTACTATGAAGCAATTCAGATCAGCGTATCCACAACTAGCAAATCATTCGATAAAGAGTAGTAGTAATATGGATACATATGGATATATCTTAGAGAACAATTTCAATTCTACGTCGACTATGAATTTAATACTATATAATGATGAACATTAGTTTTCAGGCGGTCATGCCCTACATTCTGGTTGCAACAACATTTGCAGCAAGCATGATAGGACCATTCTTAATTGTCGCAAGGGGTCCAGCATTGCTTCAATTTCATGGAATACTTTCAAGCAAGAGATCGATCTATTCGAAAGTGTTTCTTCTATGAAGTAAGACCATTGTATTCAACTAAATAGCTTGAGTCACATAGACAACGTGAGTATTTCACCTTAGAATCATTTTCACGACATGCAGAAGAAGTGATAACCACTATACAGAACGTGTACTCTGAATTTTTCGACTGCTCATATATGTGACCTTTTGGAAATAGATATTTGATTTGAATTCATCAATATTCACATCTTAGCCATATTAGGAATCTCGATCAATAACATTAACTGACTTGTAATAAGGATTTTGATAAGATTAACTCATCTCAATCGGTACAAATAAACAAGAAATTATTAGTGCACGATATGTGTAAATTATATTTGATGCCATTCGCGAAGCTGAACTTAGGTAAATACTTGAAAACTCATGTCACAGAAGTGAATGAGTACTTCAGGCAAAGTAGATATCTTCGTGGTTTCTATAGAACAGTTACTAATGTTTCAAATGACCTTGCATGTATCAACAACTTGTACTCTTATGAAAATAAGTGTTTCTTTGAAAAAAGATATTTGACTCAATTAGACAACATCAAGCCTTTCGCAGAAAGTTCGTGAATGATCAGTAATATTAATTATAGATGGTACAACGTTTGCGTCCATCGCTTCCAGAAACCTCATAGAGTATCGGAGTTTCATTGGTTATGATTTTACTTTTGTTGTCACTGGTAGCGTAAGCAGCCCCATTTGGGAAACAAATATTTATACTGATGATTCTGATGTGGCCACAGCTGTTGTGCATTCAGGCTTTGTTTTAAATAAACAAAGTCGAACTTTTACGATCGCAATGCTCCCTGGTCAGAGCAGTTACATGGGTTCGACGCAAAATGGTGTCCCTTTCAGATCGTATGGCTTGCAATTCGAAAGTTATCAATTTGTTCGAGCCGTATGGTGGCAAAACTGGCTACTTATGTGAACATTTTGAATAATCATATGTCATATGCTTACACTCACTTTCTCCTGTATACATCTGAACCACAATCATTACCCTTTTATCATCGAATACAGTTAATATGCAGTCAATAAACGGTTACCACAACATGTCGATAATACATATCAATGTCATACAGTTTCTTTTGCATGTGATGAAATATCTCAGAAGATGTGTGAATGCTGGATAAGCGAGACATAAAGTGGCATACTTTTCAAAAGAGAGAATGTTAACAATCAAAATGATTGATTAAATAGAATAAAAACGGATTGTTCTGTATGCTCTTCTACTACTTGAATTTATTCTGAAGGCTTTATCCTTTGTTGCATGAAAAATTACAGTATGAAGAGTGAATCTGTCACAAAAAATAGATATTTTCAGTCACTGACAATGAAATGAATTTTCAAAATTTTCTACACCTCACTCCTCCTTCCACTTTGAAATAGACGGTCATCCTTTATTAGAAGGATATTTCCTATAAAAGACCATATTTAAGAAAAATTTCAGTAATCCTTTATTAGAAAGTCATACGATTATTAGCTAATATTTTTCAAAAGCATTGAGTTTTTGGAAACCATGAATTAAAAATTTTGAAAAATATCTGATTTGCTAGTGGTTTTTTGTGAAACATCTTTGAGCATTTTCATTAATAATATATTTCTAACTAAGGAGTATTTTTTTCAACGAAAAACAAACGCATCAAAAACATACCGTACATGCATTGACGTTTTTATTATAATATTAAAAGTATTTTATTACTGAGTTGCGATATAACTGTCTCCCCCTTAATAGAAGGCCACCAAAAAAGTGACGATGTGCCAAGACACTCTATCAGAGCTTGCCATTGTATTTTGAGTGAAAAGTTTAGCTTTCTTAATCTGTAAGCAAGCACATCGAGCTACACAATTTGTAGAATTTTCAAGTGGATTAGATGTGTCTGAATTTTGAGACATTTCTAGGCAACAAGAAATTAAGCTTCTGTTAAGATATAGGGCACTTCCAACTTTTTCATCAAGTAGCTAAGTCAAAGATTTCAGCTCAGAACGAATCTATTCATAGGTTTGAACTTTTTTTCTCTGCCAATCAAAGTATTGCAAATGTCGATGGGCAAGAACTCAGTGCAGGAAAGATCGAACATTTTGAACTCTTTCAACTGTTGTACTTTGTCAAGCTCTATTACCTAGAATAAATTACATCTTAGTCCAAACGAAAAAAGATGTCATATTAATCTTCAATCTGTCTTTGATCGTGTTAGATGATCAGCGTCTATAGTTCGACCACAAAACTAGCCACATTTTCTTTTTTCAAGTTGACTACTGCATTTGAATCATTGGTATTAAAGCTTTTACATTTTGAAACTGTATGCTATTTGTATTGCTTCGGTACAAATATAATGGGAGCAAATTTTTGACTATTTTTTTGAACTGCCTAGTGTCATCTGGTATTTACCACAATGTGATATAATGTCATTTTCCCGACCGTTTAGTTTTTTTAAGCTTTAGGTTCAGAGTAGGTCAGATCGTATTTTACTAATACCCTAATAGATTTGATCAATGAATGTGATCAAATTCAGACCTATTGAACAAGCAAACCAAAAATTCCGTTTCGATTTTACATGACGAAAACGAACCAGGTCCACAATAAAATGTTTTATCAAACCTTGGTCATGTGTGTTCAATGCATTTTTATAATCAAACAATAACCAATTTTTTATCATGTTCCATTCAAACATTGTTTTCAGAATTCCCCCCTCCCCCTCCCATTCAGACAAAATAAATGACAACTTAAATGGTAATCATTATTTTTGCGATAATTCTGTTCAAACACGAGCATACTGCTTTCATACGGAAGTAAATCATTATTTATCAGCTGTTACCTTTATTATTCGGCATTTTTTATTTTCAAAAAGATTCCATGAACCTCAATGCTAGGTAGATCAATAATCTGAAACGGTATGCTTGAAAACGTTGCCAGTCACTCTAATTTACAACGTTCAAAAATAAGAAACAATATAATAACATTAAATTATGAAGGATATCATATAAGAACAGAAACATTTTTCAATAGAGTGTGCCAATATTAGTATATAAATATTCAATATTTATCTAGATATACTTAGTCTGCAATATCACGAACTTCAGGATCAAAAATATCTTCTTTTTCTTGAGTCTCTGAAGAATCATTGAAGGAGATAGAAGATGTTTACCAAAAGTGTGGCAATGTTTGTCGTACACGCTAAATTCAATTACCACGGACTATTTTCTTATTTCAAAAAAAATGGCACTTCATTCTTTTCAATTTTCTTTTCCAGATTTTCATTTACTGACAAAATAATACGTAACAAAGCTGAATAAAAGAAATGATTTCCAATCGTATGAAAGACTCGAAAGAATTATTTGTTAGTGTATTGGAAGAAAATAAAAAGAGATATTCTTGTTAGTGAGTAGACTTTCTAATTACTTTTTCAACAAAATTAATGATAAATAAACTCGTATTGAGAATGGAAGCCTATCATGCAACCATATTTGTCTCCATGTATCATCAAAGAATAAATTTATTTACTTACAAACAAAAATAGACAATTAAATGTACGTATTTCCAGTGTGGGTGCGTCCCTTGGCTATTACGGGCTGCATGTAGTATATACCAAATACAAGTTTCCTTCATAGCATTTCGCCTCGGTGGTATTCGGATATTCACAGAACAAATTATTCTTCACTTCTGAAAGATACTATCCCCATTGTTCGAGTACGATGTGTTCACCATAGATTTGCAATTTTCAAATTGTGCAAGGGCATGTGTTACAATATGTCATGGAAATGCCACAAATACCGTTGTAGGAGCCAGCTACACGATCTGCTTTGTGATCGAAAACAACGAGTTCAATAAACATCATCTCAATGAATAGTCAATCTGTAGAACGAAGCAGTGAAATAAATCAGTTAAAGAATCATGATTAGTGTTAACACTATTGTTGGGAGTAGAAATATTTTCATTCTAGAAATCGTTATTGCGCACCATAAACTAACAACAAACAAGAAGTTATCATTTTAAAATAATGATGTAAAATTCAACTATGAATTGTTACTAGGCGAGGAAAACAAGAGCATAAATTTCCTTTGTAGTACATGCTCGTCCATATTATCCTTCGACAGATAGATGATGATACGATGGTCATTACCTACATTAAATTTACTATGAGATGATGAGAGAATTGCAAATCAATTTTCTTTTTGAAAGAGTAAAACACTACAAAATCAATGGTGTCAAATCAAGAGATTAATTATATACTATATCGAGTCAAGTTTTATTATTAACAGGAATAATATTAATTCTTTAAGATTCATCATTCAACGAAGTAATGGAATAATACACTTGTCATAATATTATGTGTTTCTACCCGATGTACTTCAACACTTCTTTTAGATTGTGTTTCACAAAACTGCGACTTTAGGTTGATGGTAAAATGTACATATTTACGGAACCCAGTTTGAATTTTAGACGCTCTGTCATCTCTGAGAAATTTGTTTTATATGTAATGCCTGCCACACAATAAGTCAAGAGCAAAAATCAAAAGTAATGACATTTGTGGACTCAATCAATCTAAAAACCAAATTCTTGAACACTTCGAGAAATCAACTGCACACCTTTTCCAGTAGTTCTTTCTAGGCGGAAGCCAATATCGAGACTGTAACCGAGATCAAAAACTCTGATTCACACATCTCGAGTAGAATCATTTAAATATTGCTGAACTTCAGGTTGACCGAAATGAGAAAAAAAGAAAAAGGCTTTTACTCCATTCTTGATCTTATTTAAATGTCCTGAGAATTGTAAAAAAAACGTCAATTTTCGCTATATTTTTAATAGATAGAAAATAAATTAAGCCTTTACATCTGTAAATTTCTTGTATTACCTCATCATGTATGAAATGCTGGTGTGTGAACAAACATTCTCTCACGTCTTGAATCGATTGTTCAGACAAGATGAAAGATTATCTGAATAGAGCCATGAGAAAAATGACATGTGACACAAGTTAAAAATAAGTTCATTTGCAGTTTACGTATACATAAAAATTTATTTAAATTTTAAATTGAATTAAAAGAAAAATAGAAAGAAGAAAAATTAATGCGTTTGCTTTTGTAAAGATAAATATCAAGTCAAAATTCATTTTAAATTTCTCTGATGTTTTGAACTTTCAATATGTATTACAATCCATTATAAATTATACTGTTAATTACTACAGACAAAAAAAAGAACATGAGTCTAAAAAATGATAGTATTACTCCATTCTTTCTTACTTACTCGTTAAATAAGATTCATCACTACTTAACATCAAAGTAATATTTTGTTGATATAGAAGGTATATATCCTACGTTGAAATTATTGAAAGATGTTAGTACTGTAGTTGTTCTATCAAGATTTTCTATTCATCGTTCTTCGTCACTATCTACATTATATGTTGTTTGTTGGGATTATTCATTTATTGTTATTGTGTTTCTGCTTTACAATAAAATACTAATTTATTACCACGTTGTAAATTTGTAATAACATTTGTTTGATCTTTTGCTTTAATACGTTTTAAACATATATTAAGTCAATTATGTATTATTAATTTTGCTACTTCTTCTTCAATTAAATATGCAAGTTCTTCACGAGCAAGTAATTCTTGCAATTGTAATGATTTACGGATGTCAACCGAACGATCAGGTAACATACTAATTAACGAAAAAAAATAGCTGTTACCGCAATATCTGTCGGATTAAAATGTGAACGACGATGTAGCTGCTGCTGCTAATCATACAATGATTGTTTTACTCTACCTATTTCGAGATATAATCCATGATCATCATTTTACTTCATCCTCCAACGTCTGACCCAGTCTCTGAGGACAGAAACTCCAAATATCTACCCCCATACTTCAACATTCCTTTTAGATCATGTTTCACAATGGCAGGCTCTCACTGTTACAGAACTATTGACTGATTTGTGTACTATCTCCAAAATATTGATCGATAGTATTTGATATAATATTTTATAAAGAAAAAACTGATTAAATATTATTAAAAAATTAACAAAACAGAAAAAAAACAATGAATGAAAAAAAAACGAAATTTATGGATCTAATCAAGAAATGAGTTTTAGCCAAAAGGTAATCCAAAACATGCACCACAAACATACCATGATCCACATGATTTTTCACAACAAAAATTTCTACAAAGTGTACTAAATTGACAACGATAATTACGACATGCCAATACAACACCATAACATTTTGTTTTTGTCATTGTACATGGTGGTATATATGCCAAGGCATGGATAGTTGATACATTCAATGTACTATTATGTGCTGGTGCTGAACAAACATTTCTTATTAAAAGCGTACAACAGACTAAGAAAATCATTACAGCTTTCATTGTGTTCATTTTCAACAAAATTGTTTTTGTATTTAATCAATAGTATTTGTTTGATAATTAGACTAAATGTAAATGTGTGTCTCTATTTATACTTAATTGATGAATAACAAAGTCACAGTCATGACTTTATGCTACTGGTTTTTGTTTTTGTTGTGTAAGACTTAATGAATAGAAAATGATCAGATTTAGTGATGTCGTCATCATTTTGCGTAAGTGTATGCGTCATACATGTATCTACGCACAGGTGACCCAAAACTAACATATGTGCATTTTTCGTTATAACGTCATTTTTTATTTTCGATGAGTATCTCACTTATCTGTGAGTCTTTGTAAAAGATAAATTCTTGAATAATTAATAATGAAAATTTAAAAAGAAAATATTTCTTTTCTTTTAAATCTGAAATGCGACACAGATTTATAATAGTCAGTTTTCGATAACTTGAGAATGCGTATTCGATCAATCAACTTATATCTTGAATCATTTTTAGTGCTTGTTCAATAATTTTTCGAAGAACACTTGAAAGAAATTTATCAATTTCATCAATAAATGATTTTGATAATTATAATTTCTTGATTTTATTTTAACCACAGACATATATGAATGCCATTTAAACTAAATTTATATCAATAATCAAAAACTTTGATTATTTCTATACATTATAAAAAATATACTGTTAATCTAGTCATTTCAACTGAACGTTACCGAACAGAAATACATGCTAAAAAATAAAATTTACTATTTGATATAGTTTATTTACTAATCATCGATGATTTCTTCATCTCTTCTCTAAGATTATGATTTTTATCTTTTCTCGTCGTTTGATTCAATTTCAATGGTGTTCTCAAATCGATATGTTGTATTGCGCTTCCTTTGATTAAATGCCAAATATTTATATTGAGCATATGAATATAAATATTTTGCTGTTAACCATCCCAACCAATAACTAGTGTACGAGGCTTCAAAATATGCCGATCGGCTCGAACTTTATTTGTTTTACCGAGGAAGATTTTCCAGTAAGGAAGCAGGAAAAGATCAGATTGTTCAACTTTAAAAATGCGTTTTATTTAATTTTAATCATTCTTAATTGATTGTTAAAAGCTATTTTTAATCGGTAAAACTTTATTAATCCAATGAAAAATGACTAAAACTAGGGTGTTGATGTGCGTTTTCTTTTCATACACACCCACCCACGACCAACTCCACACTCACACTTTTCATTGAAGTATGGGGAAATATTTTTCTGCTTCACGGCACAATGGAGCAGCTTAAGAGAAAAATTTTGCTAATCAGGGCAGGAATATGATAAAAATTGCAAAAATATTGTGTCCTACAGTCGTTTACTTCCAATCTTATCAGTGCAAAGAGTGATTAGTTTTATTTAGGTCTTTCTATCATTCCTATGCTTTAATATTTGTCTTTCTAGAAACCTTCTTATGCAAAAAAGTAAATATTGGGATAAACATCTTATCGTACACATGCTTTGAAAAACATTCACTTGCATGCACAAAAGCAAATGAACTCACACCATAAATTCGACCACGTATGTCATCATTGTTAAAAGAACCCTCCAGTGAACAAGGTAACTAAATGCAATCTGATGATGATGACAACATATTTTTTTTTGTTCATAATGATACACTTGTTTATTTGTTTTACAGGTGTTTATATGATTGTGATTTATTTATTGATTGACATTCGATCTTTTCAGAATTTATTTGGGTTTATGTTGTCCAATTTATTATATATTTGTTGCCTGCATTAGAACATATTATTACGAAAGCAATCCATTGATCGACGATGCATGAAAGGTGTCAATTGAAAAATGACAGAGTTAAGGATCTCATGTAGTTTTAAATTGTGGTTATGATCTTGGCCTTGATTGATTTCATTTTTAGTTTCCTGTGACCAAACTTGATTAAGTTTTATTTTCGGTTTTTTTCCTACACATGTGTGATTTGGAGTGTAAGTGTGGCTGTGTGAGTGTCAATGGTGGTGTGGGAGTGAATGTGAGCAGGCGTGGATGTGGAATAGCTGTGAGTTTAAAGGAGACTCACACCAATACCCGCACCACCACCCATGCCAAACATCCATCCTCACACCCAAAACTATCTCTTCTCTCGAGAACGCATCAGACCTAATCAACATAAAAAAACAGAGTACAATATTTTAATAAAACTGTACTTTTATTATGATCGTCTCTCCCTTTACTTTCATTCCGTTGATCATGTACTCAACGTCGCAATCAAATAACTGTAAATATTTGCGTCCTTTAGTTTTTGCTTATTCACCACTTTTGAATATCATCTGGAGAAAATTCTACTCTGTTCGTTGTGAATGTGAGAGAATATCGTCTAATGAACCTTCGTATTTATTTAATCAACAAGTATCAATAGTTGCTTCTCGTGCCGACACATTCTTCTATACCAATTTCGCAATCAGCTGAATGTGAATATTTGCTTCTTTGGTTGTGAATCATCACAGAACATCATTCAGAGAGGAGGTCACTATGTTCTTAGTGGAAACAAGAGAATACGGTACGGTCGATATTTACATCTCATTTAGTCGACAACCATCAGTTACTGCCGCTCTGGTTGATAGTTTCTTCTCTGCAGAACGATCGATACAATGGTTCATAATACAACAAAAAAAATTACATTCGTTCTTTGGTCGATATCTTTTGAAGACATATATAATGGAAACAAAATCGATGCTATTCGCTTTTGTCTAGCTATTCTAGTTGATGTATCTATGATTCGTTGTATTTGACCTTTCATTATCACTTTTTTCTGTAACATCATACATTATTCGATCTCTCAAGTTTTGGATATTTTTGAGCATTATCTGCTTAAATTCCTATTTTTTGTGTAACTATGTTGATGTTGGACGGGAAAACCAAAAAAGACGTAGAACGACTTTTTGAACGACAGGAACAATCATTAAAATCAGATACCACCGAAAAGTTCTTGGTGATTCGAGATTTTCGAAATATATGGTAACTTTGCTATGGATCTCGACAGTAAATTGAGAAAAGAGCGTCAAAAATGTCGAATATGTGTCAAAAAATATCTCAAAGAACTCTTAAAACATTATAGAAAAAAAAGAGCTCGAAAGGTTGTCGTCGTTATGTTGAGAGGGTTCTCAAAACCATGTCGAGTGGAAGTGTGTAGTTTATCCGAATGTGATTATTGGAGAGAAAAAAAGAAGAAGCTAGAGGAATGCTATCGAAGCGTTGTAAAACAAGAACTATAAGCTGTTTTATTAAAAAAATGGAGAAACAAGTCGAGTTCAGAATTTTGAGTTAACGATTAGAGATCATTTCAAATGACCCTAATCGACAGCTGCAGAAGAAAAATACAAATGAACACTGCAATAGAAATATGAAATAAAGGTCGCGTAAAACTTTGTTGAAATAACGATGCAGAATATTTAGTGGAAGAAACAATGGCTGTTTTTGTTATTATTGATTCAAAAAACGTAGTTGGAAGGCCTACCAACCAACGTTAATGATGAATAATCGAAACTTGTATTTTCTCTCTCTTGCAGAACTATGTGAAGAAAATAGACTACTGTATAGAAATGTTGAATATTGGATATGAGGGAAGACTGTTTGCTGCAGTTGATCCCGGCAAATTTATCGATATCCTGACTTAAGATTTTCCTTGATAGGTACTATCAAGTGTTCAATTGAGGATGAGGTGTAACAAGAGCATCCAATCTAATCCCAAACGACAAAAAAAGATTATGTTCGCGCGTGCTGGATATGTGATCGAAATATAGGTGGATTTACTATTCTTTTATTGTAAAATGAATACTGGTACAGAGTATACTAGTATCTGATGAGATTCTTACACCATCAAAAAAGCGAAATATGCTTCGCACTTCAAAACTCTTTTCATTGTATCAGAGAAATGCTCTAAAAATTCATGTCCTCACTGTAAATGAAGGTTACAATTACCGAAGATAATGATACGCTATTTACGATGATTCTACACATGTGATACTGTTTACAAGAAACTAAGCAGGGTCAGTTTTCTGTGCATATATTTTATTAGAATTGAAAACTGTGAAAATTAAATAAAAGAGAAATAGTTTAGAATATGAGTGTGCTATCTAGTCGATAATGCCCATTCACATTGGTAATGGTTGATGGCAATATTCGATTTTCGGTGTCAACTTGTGTTTGTGCCATATTTTCTTTGAAAAAAAAGAGTACTGAATTAATTCAAAATCAGACGAAAGTAAAAATGATAAACTAAAAAATGAATATGCGTATAATGAAATAAAATATCAGAACATAATCTATTTAGATATACTATCATCGAAACAGTTTGTTTACACAACATACTTGACTTATGTTCCAAGACTCTATTCAAATATTCTTTTCACTTCGAGGGTATGTTATGGAATTATCTATAAAAGTCGTCCAATAGAACGGCACACTGTTGATAGCTGTTCAACAAGTTAAGATTTTTCGAACACATTGTTGCTTGGTGTCTAGAGATATGAGCTGATGAGTTGATTGCCGACGGTAGCTGAGAAATGGAAAGTTTTTTTATGTCCACAGAGGCTGCGGCTCGACGTTGTCAACGACGCTTTTTAAAACTTTTACGGTTTTGAGAGATTTTGAAATGAAACAGATAGAAACTGCTGGCAGACACCTAACTGACAAGAAACTAGACAAGCCATGTCAAATTAAAAAAAAATATCTGATTTTAGCCTAATTTAAATTACAACATTCAATATCTGATCGATTTTGATTCCAATAGTTGTAAAATACACTTTCCTCAAGTTTTAGTTTGGAAACTCAAATTTGTAAAGTTTCTCACACTCCTCATCTCAACAAATGGTAAACACAACGATCGACCATCCTTTGATGCACAGGCCATGCTTTGTGTTACACTATACCGAAAAATACTTATTGATACAGAAAAAATAACGACAAAATAGGTGAAAATCGGTCATTTCTTCACTGAGATATCAAACAATTCTATAGTTTATATTTTCATGTTGCTATAGTCTTTTTTTTATTGGTTGATTCGATTTCTCTGTAAATAAAACATTAAAAATTATTTCAATATTGAATTCATGCCTTCTGAACACTATCACGCACGAGAGTTTTCCAGAACTGAACATTTTTTTCTTTTCTTGACATTCTTACATTTTCAATTTCATTTTGTCCTAATTGGGGTGTGGGTGTGGGTGTGGATGGGTGTGGGTGTGGAGTGTGGGTGTGCATGTAAGCGGCGAATGTCAGGGTTCACATAAATAACTCACACCCACACCCACTCCCACACCCACACACCCACCCACACCCACACCCCTGTTAGCGGAAAACGACGTTGAAGGAAAAACAAAAAAGAATACTAATTGTTATTTTTAGTAATCTTTTTGTACAATTGAATTTATTTTTATACGAAAAATTGTATCTATTCAATCCTTGTAAAATAAACTTTATGTTTTTGACAAATCAAAAAAATACATTAGTGA